>JAFMTC010000181.1:276254-426967 GCA_018845635.1 Nicrophorus orbicollis
CCCCCCCGAATATAGAAATAAAAAGAATGGTAATAAGCGAGAGAAAGAGAGAAATTTTATTTATGTTATAAATATAAATATTACAAAATAAAATATATTTAATTAATATGATAATTATATTTTTATAATGGACACATTCCAGAAGTGCTCTGGAGGGATTCAAGGGCATCCTAGAAACTTAGCTTTTAAAAAAAGGAAGGAACTAAACAGATGAAGATTTGCCAGGGATTTAGAAAGAAAGAATGAGGACGAGAGAAAGATTAGTTAGGACGACAGAGAGAGAATGTGTGTGTGTGTAAACAGAGTAGGCTTACGATTTAAAAAAAAAAGTAACGAAATATGAGTGAAAAGTTTATGAATGATGATGAAGACACTGCACCCAACTTAACCCCCTCTCAGATGATGAAATTGAGTATCAATCAATCAACAACCGGACTCTTTATTTTTTAATTATTTTTGTCTTTTTATATATATACATATATAGATTATTAATTAAACATTAATAATTATTGTTATTTTAATTAATTTTTTTTTGGGGCCACCAGAAGAACTAAGATTAAAATGTTACACGAGCCCTTATACCCCTAGGTTATAACTCTTGGTGATGGACTAACACAACTTTGTAATTTATCGATTAAGGAATTTATTGTTGCGAATCATAAACGTGTTTTTTTTTATTGTTTCTTTGAATTATAATTATTATTGCTGTTCGTTTATCGAAGCGAGTTCAAAAACCTGTGAGAAATCGATGTGTTGATGTTGATGCAAACTAGATCGTCGTTCATTTGTACACTTATATTTGGAGTGACACTGAATATTTCTCACTCGAGGCGCGATTCTTTTCTCTATATTGTTATATAATTATTATTTTTTTAAAATATTGTTAACTACCTCTGGAAGACGACAAACAGAAAACACACCCTCAAACACACACATATTAAGTTAGCGCTGGCCATCAGTAATCGGAGAAGATCGAGTTCAACCGAGAAATCCGTACACACACGAAAAAATATTCGAATTACTATTATTTTTTTAGTGAAAAAAAGAAACGAAAGTTGAAATTTTTGTATGAAATAAATTGTTTTGTAAATAGAGAGAAAAAAAAATATTGACAGTAAACGTTTACTAAAGTGTTGATTAACGTGGACGAAAAAAAAAAACCCGAGCTTTATTATATATTTTTCTAATTAAGTTGTTTAAGAGATCTGCTATTCTTATATACTTATATATATATACTATACATTTAGTGTGTGCTCTAATTATTATTATTAATTATATTATATATATATTATAAATATAGTTTATTGATTGTAAAATATTTATAGAATTTTAATTTGTTAATTATTGTTGATTTATTACTTATTTTGTGATATGTTTAATAATTATATGCTTTTTCTTATACTGAGAGAATCGACACACACACAGAACCATGGATTACTGATGGTGCGCCTCTAATCTCTACCAAAACAGACCTTCCCCCTAATTACATTCAATTCTCCCAACCATCACTGAAATCGTCTTCAGTGCTTCAGCAGATAGCCCCTTGCCCTGTTATTAACTTACCACACTTCCCCCCTTAAAAGCACGACAAGATCGGACGATGAAAATATGCAAAAACACGTTTATTTTAAAAACATAATGAAAATTTACTATTATTTTTTCTGTTTCATTTTTCTTTTGTATGTATATTAAGGCCCATGCTCTATACATATATATTATATATATTTGTATGTTATATACAAAATATGCATATGTATTTATATTATATATCATATAAAATATATTAACGTACATATTTTATTTAAATAAGCAGTGTGATTGAAAGGTTGTAAATATAATTTATGTGGATATAAAAAGATTTGTTTGTAGTATAAATAAATTCACGTCAACTAAAACTAAACACTATGCTTTTTGATTCTATCCTGATCTTTTCAAAACTATGTAATTTTTGAAATTACATTAAAGAAGTATTGTAATTTGTAAATAATATGCAACGATTTTAGTTAAATGTTTAAGGTAAGTAACTTCTTAGTTTCGGATTAAATACGTAAAGCTTTTTACAACGAGAAAATTTCTTAAAACTTTGTTATTCAACCTGTTGTTTCCAATTACTGTATTAATCAATACTAATATTATATTATTAATTATGGCTACAACTCTTTTAAATATTGTTTATAACTTGTTCTCAATGGAATCGCTTTGCATCTACAAACGTTTTTTTGTTTGTAGGTAATTGGAAATAATATTGAAAATTGCAAGGTTTATCATCAAGAAAAATAGTTTTACTCATTACTCCTAAATATTCAGTCTTTCATGTTAGTATATACGAACATACGTTGTAGGCAAAGGGATACTTTTAGATCTTGATTGATACTTATCACTTAACTACGAGATTAATCCAAAAATATTTCATCACGGGACACAACAAACCTTACTTCGTTTTATTATAATAAGTAATAATTTGTTTTTTATTTATGCGTTTCATAGAAAATAAAGTTTTATTTTGTATTAGCGTTTGTTAAAGAAAATTATAAACTAGAAAGGTCCCAAAAGTTGTGAAATATTGAAATCAATACAGATTACCCGAAAAATACGTTAAACTCATTTTTTTTACTGCATTCATAAAATAATCCTAAAATTATATTAAATTTAATATTATACTTGTAATTGCATGCATAAACCGGAATGCTAACCTTCAGGTTCAATGCGAAAAGGGTTAGCCTTTCACCTGTTACTTATATTCTCCCCTAGTCTGAGTTAAATATTACCACTAATGTTTCTTTTATAACAACCCCTTTTCAGACATAGAACCAGACAATGCATTTTGTTTGTTCCCCTTTGCTGACAATATTTCTATACCAAGTTGTTGTGTACATTTTTTATCATGTCAATCATTGTTGACTTATGTGAACTATAATACTAGAAAATCTTGTTTTTGTGTTTAAGTTTTCATTATTAGCATTTTGTAAAAGAATTTGTTTTGTATGCGAAATTGCAATGCGGTTACTTATTTTTAGTATGATATTTTGAATATACAGTTTCTTAGGTATTTCACAACGTTTTGGTGGATTGTCTGTTGTTGCTTATACAAGGTATAAGTTTTTGATGTATTCATAATAACACTAAAAATTGATATCTGTTATAGAAGTTTTAGGAACTAATGTAAAGAAAAATTGAAAATTTCACTTTGTAGATCAAGATAAAACTATAATTTAAGACATTTTAAAAGGAATAATCTTTAAATTATTCTAATGGAGAAAATATAGTGTCTTCCGTCTAAAAAGTCTGTTAAAACGTGAACTCTATCTTTAGCTGATATTTATAATATTTGGAAATCGAATGATTTTTGATACTGCAATCTACTATTGCAATATGAATGGATTATTAACGTTGGAGCATTCGACTAATGTTTAGGGGCTCTTGACTAAAACAGTCTGTGGACACTCAATTAACACTATTTATGGGTGTTACAGTAATACTGTAGGGGATCACAATTAGTCTCGTAAGTCGTACCTGAAAATAGAATAAAGCTATAACAACAATTGTAGAGTAGTCTTTAGTATTAACTGTATATGCATGTATCATTTTCATTAAGTAAGAAATATAAAAAGTAAGTAAGAAATAAAATAAATAAAATATAGAAATCCATTATTTCTATTTTTTGTGAAATTTCGAAAACAGGTATTGTAGCAAAGTTGAAATTCGAAAAACTGGTTTTTCGAAATGTCGGTTTTTGTATAAACCCTAAACACGATGGAATGTCTAGAAGAAAGTCAGGCTCAAATACATATTGAATCATCGTTGCTTGACTGATTGCAGCTTTATTTCAGTCAATATTTAATAGTTTCGACTTAGGTAACGGTATGATTTTAACTTTGCTTACCTACTGGGTTAATACTACATAAAAATATATTGTTTGTAAAAAAATCTGTTATATAAGTAAATTTATTTAATGATATTCAAAAATAAATAAATTAAGCAAAACACGATCAGCTAAAACACAACTTTTTGTTTACAAACACATCTTTTATAATTGATATTATAGACATGTTTCCCAATAGCTCATGTTGTATAGAAGAACAAAGATACGATTTCAAACTTTTCATTTTCATGCTAGTCCCTAATGCAATGCTTAGAAGAACTCTCATTACTAAGCACGTATCTAAAAAAACGTATACTATATAATATTAAAAAAATTTGGATCATGCGCAATTACTTGGAATTATCTAATCCTGCATATTTGTATACTAACAAATTAAATAGTCTTGTTTCAGTATCACAAACATAATTTGTTATTCTTTGAGCAATATTTTAACCAGATGATATGATATTAACAATTTTTCAATTATTCGCAATTATTTTGGATTATATAATCCTGTATATTTGTATGAAGTAGTCTTGTTTTAGTATCACAAGCATAGTTTGTAATTAAAGTTATTCTTTTAGCAATATTTAAACCATATGATAATAACGTTTTTTCGATCATTTGCAAATGTTTCACTAGTTTTAAATGATTTCATTTGGAAAATATTTCATCAATCAAATTGTTTATGTCATGTCATCTTCACGGCTGACCTTCCCAGTTCTCAGTACGTTACCGTGGCCACGTTTGCTGATGACACTGCGGTCATGGCATCACACCCGGACTCCACAGTGGCCTCTCAAAAACTCCAGAGAGGCTTGGATGACATTGCCTACTGGCTCAAGAGATGGAGAATTAGGGCCAATACAACGAAATCAGTCCATGTCACGTTTACGTTGCGTAGACAAACTTGTCCTCCTGTAACTCTGAATGGCTGTGCCCTGCCACAAGCAGACGATGCCAAATACCTTGGGATCCATCTCGACAGACGTCTCACTTGGAAGAAGCACATTCGAACAAAGAGGAAGCAGCTGGACCTGGCAGTAAAAAGGTTGCATTGGTTGATGGGCAGATATTCGTCTACCTCTGTTGACAATAAACTGCTTATCTATAAAGTCGTCATAAAACCCATATGGACCTATGGAATCCAACTTTGGGGATCCGCCTGTAACAGCACTATTGACATAATACAGAGGTTCCAATCGAAAACGCTAAGATCCATAACCAATGCACCATGGTTCTCAACAAATAATTATATCCACCAGTACACGAAAGTTGGAACTGTCAGGGAAGAGATAGAAAAGTTAATCATTAACTATCAACATCGGTTGGACGACCATCCAAATCAACTCGCTGCCGACCTTGCAAATACAGTTTCCCACAGACGAAGATTAAAGCGATTTAAGCCACAGGATCTTCCTGGTCGCTTTGGTAATGTGTAAATAGATATATACGTGTGCATACGATAATTCTTTTTGTTATTTTTTTACAATAATTTTCATTTTAATTATTAGTGGAGTTTGATCGTTGGGTCAATATCCAATATTTGTATTTTTCTTTACTTTATTAATGTTATAACTGGAGCTTATTATCTATTTTTCATTATATTCTGTAGATAGATTGCTTGTAAATAAATTAAAAAAAAAATCAAATTGTTTTAAGGCGAATTATTCAATATCTTTCTTTTTTCATGGAAAATTGAATTTTTATTGTAATATGTTAATAAAAAAAGAAAGGCAAAGTTATTAAAAATGTTTAACATGAGTTTTAATAGTTTGCACAATAATAATATCATAATTTCTACAATTCTATTATTTCAAATTAATAGTTTATAAAACCACGATTATTATTTTTTAAAGTTTTCGATTCCATGGATCTAATAATATAGTAATTTAGAATTGAAATGCTGGCAGTATCTAAAATCCGCACTGAATCATACTTATTGAAACAAATAAACATTGAAAAGAGAAGCGTGCATCTTTCGCTTGCTTTAGCATCCACCAATTCTTGTGATTTTCTTTTATCAAATTAACGAATATTTGTATCGAGAAAAACATATATTATCTCATAATCCGGGTCCATGTTCAACAAATATTTGTATGTTAGAATTACGGTAAAAAATCGATAAATACATCAGGTCTGATTCTATTTGTTAAAAAAAGTTGCTTTTATCGAATTGATTATAACATTTGAATACACAGTCGAAGTTAACGATTATAATACATATTTAAAATAAAGCAAATGTAAACTTAATTACGCAAGCAATTATGAAAAAAATGGGGAAAGTTGCCTTTATAGCAGTTGAATTTTTTAATTTTTTATTGTATAATTATGTTAAATAGTAATCATAAATAATCATGTTCAATTATATTATTCAGATAATTATCATTATGATTTTTTTTCCTGGATTTTATATTCAAATATATTTTTCTCTTGTGTTTCATACGAAATGTTACATGAAACATTACTACGTGCAGAATTCAGAATTATTTAAAAAATTAGTCATGTATTTCTACTTTGTGTATTTAGATTTGATATATTCAATAGTACACTATATATATAAGTGTTCCAAATCATCTCTTTTTCTTCAAGCATTAGCATTAATTGGAATAATTATCATTAATATGAAAATGATCTATAAAAACATTAATATCTTAATAAATGTTTAGAATCGAGTTGTAAGAAAATCTTTGTGATCTTAGTTTAGTTTATTAGGTTCATATCATTTTTTTATGCTATTTCGCAAGAGGAAATAATAAAACATAATTACTTCCCTAAAGAAGCTTTCTCAAACTGTTTGTTGGATTTTTTACATTTTTTGTGTATTGTTCTTATAAATTCTATCTTATTTTTTTTAAGATTATAGTAAGTATATCAGTTTGCGATCTATTGCTCTTTGTTTAAAGCTGATTCAATATAAAGTCATTTAACCATTGTGACTCTTAACTTTTTAAATTTACAATTTTTAGCGATTCATTTTCATCAAACTAAAATTAATAAAATAGAAACGAAGCATTTCTTCTTTCTTACTACTATGATTATTTATAATTATAGTGAAGATTAATATAAATGTATACAAAGAAACATGCTGGAGCATATGTGTAATAAACTGTGTTTATTATTAATAATCATATTGGAAGATGCAAAGACGAAAGTTAAGTGCTACGTTTTTACGTTTAAAATATATATTTTATTTATAATAAGATACAAGGTTATTTTTTTGTTAATTTAGAGCCATTTCTGAGCTTCAGCTTTTTAGGCCGTTGTACATAGATATTTAGATGCTAAAAAAAGTAAAAAAAGAAGAGTACATACTGTTTGATTTGGTGATAGTAAGTAGAATAAAAGTGTGTACATAAAGAAAGATAATTAGAGGTAGATTTAGGTAGTCACAAAGACAAGGAGTGTGTGTGTTTTATATGAAAGGTAGGATTTGGGTAGTTGAGTTAAGTGCTTATCGAAATAGGGATTATATTATACTGTAACTATACTGTTTAGATCGTATATAGCGAAAATCATTTATCTATAAAAAAATATATTTCTTGGGAATAAATGTTTGTATTTCTTGTATTCAAAATTTTCTTACTTACAAAGAGGACGAGATCTACCTCATTTTATGAAATTAAGTTAACTGTATTAAAACCATACAGAAAACCATAGTGAAATATTCAGTTTAATTATTTAAAATCGACAAAAATCACTTCACTATGAGGTCCCTGAGCTTTCCCTGGTATATATGTACGAGGCTAGACTATGTGAGAAATACAAGAGTTATCTTAAAAAAATCAAATCTTGGGTCTCCCTTTAATAAAAAATATTTTATAATCCGCTTACCACTTTGGAAATTGTTGATATAAAAGATGTAATAGTTTTTATTGTAGTTAATTTTAGAAATTGATAATGTTGGTTTTTTTAATATTGCTTACTACTTCATAAAGAAAAGGTTATCGTCCATATAAACTTTTACAATTTACATCTGATAGTAAGCATCAATATGTTATTCATAATATTTTCTACAATCCTGATAAGTTATTTCTTAATAAATTTTATGTGAAAACAACATTATTATTTTTATTAATCTTCCCTCAACCTTAACTCCAATTAAAAAGAACTCCAAAATTAAGACGTCAATTGGGATCCCTAACATTCCGTACTACTGCAATATCCTTCAAATGTAAAACATCCATCTGTAAATCCATCCTCGAATATGGTTTCTCCCTTCTCTCCCAATGCCGGAACCATCTTCTGAAAAGTCTCTTCGTATCCGCACGTTACTCCCTTCGTATCTTCACCAGGACCCGCCATCCAAACAACCCTCTGAATGACTTCCTCTAATCTAAAACCAAAATTGTTTCAGTCCTCAATAGATACCTCTCACTTTCTCTTAAATTCATCTCAAAAGACTCAAATTTATCCTCTCTCTCCAAATTTTGTATCCCTCGAAATCCTCCAACCCCTCCTAAATATAAGTATCCCACACTTACCCTATATCAATATCTATTGTCCCTTTAATT
Source organism: Nicrophorus orbicollis (assembly GCA_018845635.1). Taxonomy (NCBI): domain Eukaryota; kingdom Metazoa; phylum Arthropoda; class Insecta; order Coleoptera; family Silphidae; genus Nicrophorus; species Nicrophorus orbicollis. The sequence goes on from JAFMTC010000181.1 coordinate 284,631, forward strand.
ATGTTCTTTTGTTTTCCGAGATGCTATATCTTTTTGTATAATGATTTTATTCTCCTTCTTATGTAATTATTAAACAATAGTGTTCATTTAGCTTCTCCATTGTATATAACATTCATGGGCGGAAAGACCACTGGTCGATAGCCCTTTGGCCAGCCTTTCTGTTATTATTTATTGTTATTTAGTTTATATTTAGATTTTTTTAACTGGCCAATAAATTATATTATATTATTATTATTTTTATTATTTATAATCATTTTCTCTCCAAAATTCGTTTTTATTTTCTAGTTTGATAAATTATGTGTTTATATATATATTTTTTTAAAATTTATTTACAAGCAATCTATCTACAGAATATAATGAAAAATAGATAATAAGCTCCAGTTATAACATTAATAAAGTATAGAAAAATACAAATATTGGATATTGACCCAACGATCAAACTCCACTAATAATTAAAATGAAAATTATTGTAAAAAAATAACAAAAAGAATTATCGTATGCACACGTATGTATCTATTTACACATTACCAAAGCGACCAGGAAGATCCTGTTGCTTAAATCGCTTTAATCTTCGTCTGTGGGAAGCTGTATTTGCAAGATCGGCAGCGAGTTGATTTGGATGGTCGTCCAACCGATGTTGATACTTAATGCTGAACTTTTCTATCTCCTCCCTGACAGTTCCAACCTTCGTGTACTGGTGGATATAATTATTTGTTGAGAACCATGGTGCATTGGTTATGGATCTTAGCGTTTTCGATTGGAACCTATATATTCATATAATTTATTTGTCAAATATTAAAGGTAAAAACAAGTCTATACAAATAAAAACAGATTTAAGAATTTTACATAATTAACTAAATGCGTCAGGCCAAAATGGTTTAATTTTTTATTTCAATACTATTATTGTATGAATATTTTTAGTTATTATTTATGTACTGTAATTATAATTGTTATTACTATTATTATTCAACGGAAATATGAAAATATGTGATGTTTTGAAGCATTTTTCTAGTTTCATTTATAAATTTACTGAATGATAGTATTCTGGTGAGCAGTGTGAGGGAACACAATAAGCTATAAACTACCGGACGACATGAAAATAGAGAAGAATATGGACAGGTTTAAGAAGAAAATTAAAGAATGGTATACAAAATGGAACAAATAAATAGAAGCAGCTCACTTGCAATACCAGTCCATGGACTGCAGCAGAGGAGCAAGAACACTTAATAATTTTATATATAAATATGTAGACATAAAAAAATAAATAAATAAAAATTTAAAAAAATAAAAAATTGTGAAAAATTAAATACGTTCATTTCTTAGAGATCCTTCCTTTCATTATTAAATAATTGAAGACATCTGAAAACTACCCTATTCCTATACATCTCTTTGACTATTATTTAGTGAAAGTTATCATTACGTAGTTTTTTGTGGTCACACCGAATTTTTTGACCAAATAAATTCTACCATTATTTCTGCTGAATAAAATTAATCACTCGTTTACGTATATTTTTAAATATACCTTTAGAACTTTATTTTTATTAAGGTACATATAATTTATATAATTTTTACAATATATATATATCAAATTTATACAACAACTACACGAAAAAATACAAACCAAAGTAATGCAAATACACAGAAATGTAAACACATTGTTGTAAAGGGGTTTATACCATAGGTCTTTCTGCCCTATTTTTTTTACAACTATTAATTTGTTTTTTATTATATAAGTTAATTTATTATTCGCAATAAGGAAAATACTTTTAACAAAGAAAAACCACAGCAATTTCCCATTGGAAACTTTCTACCATAACAATAATATAAATAAATATTAATTTTAATTATTAATAACATTTTCTGGTCTGTTTACGTTTTTTAATAGAAATATAATTTTATTTTAAAGTTATTAAAATAATCATACTCATATTCGTTATATCATGCTTTACCACTTGAAAAAAGGATGGAAAGCAGCGTAGTCATTTCGCGATTTCAACAAACTTTTTGGCAAAGGAACAATCAGCAAAAACCGATGCAGGGCTAAGCCAAGAAGATGTTTCCAAATCCTCCGTAATCTCACACAGAAGCTACCTAAGTATCATTTCATACTATCATTGCAAAATCGACAGGTCAACAAAATTTATGACATTTTAGATAGCTTGGAGCCTCCAAGAACCGTGAATTTTTGGCCGTAGAATCTTGCTTGGAACACAAAGAAAATGGGAAGCAGTTATTAAAGTAGATGGTGACTGCACATCGTAAAAAATCTATAAAATATTCTAGTATATTTTTTGTGTTTCTTTTTTCTTTGTAATAAGTTCTGTTTAAAAAAACACCTGATAATTATGCATCAACCCAATAAGAATAAACTTAATTTTAAAATGTTAGTCTACTTACTATTGTTAAGTAGTTGTATAGCCAAAACATTTAGATAATTTTGCAATGTGTTTTGGTTCCATTTATCCGGAATCTGTGAATAATATCAATGTTCGAGTTGCTGGCAATTCTTGGAATTTTCAATGTGATCTTTTCCCAAGCAACCAACATCGTTTCGTTGTTTTGATATATAGTTGTTTACGTTCGGTTGCACATGCTTTTCTATGAGTCCATCTAAAATTATTAATAAATATTTATCATCCGTACAGGAATTGTCTATAGCCCTTTGCAGTAATAGCATTATATTTTATTTTTATTTTCTTAGTATTTATATTATTTTTTTGTAGTAGTTGTTGCAACAAATGCTATTATTACTTATTCGTTTAGATCATCAATTTCTGGATTTATTTTGTTGTTTAAGGTGATTGGTGGATATATTTTTAGGGTGAATGTTATATGACTAGACTTCGTTTCGTTTGATTTTATATGCCATTTTCTTATTATATTCAAGACATTTTGGAATTGACGCTATCAACATAAGTGACTACTGTAGTGTATGTTTGGTTGTTCCTACGTGTATAATGTATAAGAAAACGGTGCGAAAATCGCACGGTCTTTTTCAACAAATTTTAATAAGAATAATTACAATACACGTTATTACGTGCCAAGGGGTTAAGTGGAAAGACTTTGTAGAAATCAGCAGATATATTTTAAATTATAATTATATATTTCACATAAAATTCATTTCAAGTTTTCTTTTATGTTAGAAGTAGTCTATATTTTATTTATCGACAATTTAATGATGTCTAGACGGATATTGCGACATTGTCAATATTAAATTGTGTGCTAATGTTGATAATCAATTAATAATAATGTTATCCTTCATTCTGGAGAAGAGACTTGAAAATGTAGTTGTTTTTTTTTAAATATGTCCAAATAAATAGAACAAATATCTTAAAGTGTTAAACGAGTCGTGTGTTTGAGTGATAGTTTTTGTATCTCTTAAGTGGCTGATGCATATATATTATGTAACTAGAGTACGACTATTTATTATAAATAAAAAAACTGTTATTATTGGTGTTTAATATAATTAAATATTACAGTGAAGTATATAATTAAGATCTGTATATTAAATAACCTGTTAAATTATATACGTAATTATTGAGACAGGAAGAAACAAAGTGCATTTTTCAACATTTATTTCGTGTAAATTGTTTATCGTGTAGATTAATTTAAACTCTGTGTGTAAATTATTTGGAAATATGATGGATTATTCAAATATTCGGTATTTTCCTCATTTTAAACCTGTTGACATGGATCGAATCCACGGTCCCCAATTAATGAAAATTTAAGGTCATATTAATTAATATACAAAAAATGAAATAGTGTTGAGCGTATGATTGAGCAATGTAATTGCAATGATTTTTTTGCAGAATTTTAGAGACATGTTTGTATTTTCGATCTTCCAGATGAGAATCGAAAAACCAGTTTGAATTTGGAATGTCGGTCTTGTTGATCTATTTGGCCACTCGTCGGACGCAAGAATCATATTACTGCAATATTAGCTTCAAAAATGTTTGCAGACATTTTCTATATATAAAGTATATACTGTTATCATTATTTTATAAATGGGTTTATGATTTTTCATTATAATGATTATAAAAGATAAATGGCTTTAAAAAATAAATTCGACGGAAAGTCTGTCAATAGCCCTTCGTAGCAGTTGTTTTTTTATATAGATATATTTTGTTATTTTTTGAATCAGTTGCAATAAATTTTTATATTTATTTTTACAGAAAACAACGCCAAAATGTATTCATACAATAATAATTAAATAGGTCTTTCCTTCATAATTTGAACTATTCACTATTATTTTGTAAACAAAGTTAGAACAAGTAGTTATGATTCTTTCGGGTATTAAATAATCTATCTATTGGTTCTATTAGACATAACTGCGTGTGGCTTCCTGATTTAATTTTAACAAATAATTATGTTAAAAATGGTTCTTCACCCCAAAAAGGATTTAAGGCCACGGGTACAAATATTGAGTGTGTCAAATACGGATTAAACTCTGATTTGATGTCCCAAAACAAAATTAACAATTTAAGATAAGATAATTATCGTAAAATTTATTTTTAGACTTAAAATTTAATGATTATGTTCTTTGGGGGTACAAAATTAATTTAAAAAATGAAGAAATATTGGCAATTTTGTATTTTATTAAGTATTTGCCGAAAATTTGTTATGTATCCTTGCTCTGTTTTTACATTATATATTTATTTTAATTGAATTAATGATTGTAGGAAATAGTCTTTTATAAGAGTTATACATTATGTTTATTATATATAAAGCAATACTTCTTTATTCAGCAAAGCATCTAATTCATATTTTTTTTATTTTATAACAATTCGTCAGAGTTATTTCAATTTGTCCACAGACATGTATTATTATTACTCATTTAATTGTTTACAATTGTCTGTGTAATATTTGTATTTTTTATCAAGTTCCAATGTAACTTCTTTTCATTTTATTCACAAGCCATTCATTCGCGCAATACAATATAAACGAGTCAGAGGAAAAAAAGGTATATAAAATCTTATCATTATTTGCTATTATATTTAAAAATATAATTACTTGTGTTACGTTTGTGTTATGTTTAGAGTTACCTTAGATCCTTGAGTTTGTTGAAAACAAGAAGACAGAGGTAAGCAGATTGCTAGATATCATTGTGTATGAATACAACGTATATTTATTGTTAACTTCGTTGTGCAAACGTAGGTCAATTCTTTCAGGTTAATGTAGTCCATCTTTTACAATAAAAAGCTTGGGTCTTCCAAAACCGGTAACAGAATTCAATTAGCAACCACGGCATAAAGGTCCGAACGAGAATGATCATCTTCGTCTCAATTGTCCTTTGTTTAATTATATTTGTGATTTATAATGATACGAGAAAACCTAAGAATTTCCCGAATGGTAAGTGTGAAAAAGTGTGATAATTAAAAGTTTTTTAAAAATATTTTTTTTTCTACAGGACCGAATTGGCTACCAGTGATTGGAAACTTAAATATATACAAGAAACTATTAAAATCTTTAGGATTCCACCATTTAGTTTGGTACGAATTATCGAAAAAGTATGGAGACATAGTGGGATTGAAATTGGGCACGACTTTCGTGGTCAGCGTATTCGGACCAGATGTAATTAAAGAGGTCCTGACTAGGGAAGAGTTCGATGGTCGACCTGACGGATTCCTCTTTCGTTTACGAACATTCGGAAAGAAACTTGGTAAAATATTTTATGTTTTGTACAAAGACGAGTAATGTATTTATGGGTTCTTGCAGGTCTCGTCTTCGCAGATGGTGAGTTGTGGCAGAAACAGCGAAAGTTCTCAATCTACCATTTGCGGCACTTCGGTTTTGGAAAGAAAGATATGGAGATACAAATCAAGGAGGAAACCAAAGATTTAATAGAAACCTTTCGGAAGCAATGCGATAAACCTATATTTATGCAAAACGCATTCGATATCAGCGTCTTAAATGTGCTTTGGGCCATGCTGGCAGGAAATAGGTTCGCTTTGGATGATATGAAATTAAAGAAACTAGTGAATTACATTCATCATACCTTCACGTTGTTGGACATATCTGGTGGAATTTTGAATCAAATGCCTTTCCTGAGATATATCGCTCCCGAAAAAACCGGATATACTGAAATTGTATTTGCCTTAGAAAAGTTGTTCGTTTTCTTGAAGGTAATGAGAAGAAAGCAATAATTTTATTAAAATATTAATGTGTAAATGTGGTTTGTAATCAAGGAAGTCGTGGATCAACATAAGTCGACTATTTGTTCATCACATTCTAGAGATTTGATAGATTCTTTCATTATGAAGATGGACGAACCTCAGCATGAAAGTTTTACTGGTATGTATCAAGATTTTATAATTTAGTAAATTTATTGTATATTTTATTTAAGATGAACAATTATTGTCACTTTGTTTGGATCTGCTGATGGCAGGATCGGAAACGTCGAGCAACACTCTTGCGTTTGCTATTTTGTACATGGTAAAATATCCGGAAGTCCAGAAGCGTGTTCAAGACGAGATATATGAGGCTGTTGGCGTTAATCGTTGGCCAGTTTACGAGGATAGAGTCAGGTGAGTTGAAAATGTAATGATCGAAATTATTAATCTTTTGAAACAGAATGCCGTATACGGAAGCAGTGCTGATGGAAGTACAAAGATTGGCGAATATTCCACCGCTCAGCGTAGCTCACCGCGTCATGCGCGATACGTATTTGAGGGGTAAACTGATTCCCAAAGATACCATTATACTTCCATGCTTATATAGCATTCACATGGATAAAGATTTCTGGAAAGATCCGGAAGCATTTAGACCAGATAGATTTATTGGACCGGAAGGAAAAATAGTGATTCCAGAAAAATATTTTGCTCCCTTCGGATTTGGTATAGCAGTTGCTAAACCGAACTATACTTTCGTTACTGAGTTTTGCTTTAATTACAGGTAAACGTCGGTGTTTGGGGGAGGCTTTGGCTAAGTCGAACATATTCTCGTTCTTCAGTGCTATCTTGTTTAACTTTGATATTCAAATAGATCCGGATAATCCTGTTATCGACACAATACCAAGGGACGGAATCACTCTTGCTCCGAAGCCTTTCCGTGTGGTCCTCCGTCAGAGAAACGACTCTTGATTATTATATAATACATAATATATTTATCTTATCTCCTATACACACATGTGTTACTTTTTATCAATAAATTTTTATATTCGATATTGAATTTTGTTACACGCTTTCTTAACTGAAGAATTAGAATACAGTGATTTGGGAGCGCGCGTCGCCGCGCTAAATCCTACTGTTCATAAATAACTATTGGTGGTGGTAGTAGGAAGCGTTCATGTCCTTGGCGCGTTTTGTTTAGTAGTGTAACGTTAGTTAAGTAACGTGATCACTTTTGGAAGTGTTAAATGTCGTTGATCCGAGCGTTCCAAATTAATAAACGCTAGGCGGTGGTGAACGAAACATTACAAAATTTGTCCGCTTCTTTAGCGATTTATAGTTTGCACACCGGCGAGTATTGATAAAGTTAGTAATGTTTAACAATAATAATAATTTCTGTGCTAATCTGGGGTTTTCAATTGAATTCTTTCAAAGTTTTTTTTTGTCGAAGTCTACTTTCCGCAAATAAAACTAACAAAAAAAAATGTTATAAACTTAAATTGGCAAACATCCCCCACTGTCAGCACGTGTCGTGTGTTGCCTATTATATTCGTAACAACGTGCATCCCTCTTCTTACAAATTAATTCTGTTTCAGTGCTCGTAATCCATTGATTATGTTTGTCCTCGTGGTCGCAACACTCCTGTTAATATTCATTTACTTTTTGAAATGTATGAAGAAGCCCTTCAACTATCCACCAGGTAAGCTCTAAAAAGTATTTAATTGCTTATTTAAATCAACGTATTTGCGATAATTCATTTCAGGTCCCGCTTTCATGCCGATCGTTGGAAGTATGCCACAGCTGAAGAAGTTATCAAAAAAAATGGGAGGTCTACATTTAGCTGTAGAGGAGCTTGCAAAGGAACACAAAACTGATGTTCTGGGTTTAAAATTTGGAAGCGATTATATGGTTATAGTCTTTTCCTATGATTTAATCCGCCAAGTGTTGAGAGCCGAAGAGTTCGAGTCCCGACCGGATTCGTTCTTCATTCGTCTGCGCACGATGGGCACCAAAAAGGGTAAACCTATCAATATTTCCTCATACTGTTAACTTGATTACATTGTGATTAGGAATTACTTGCACGGACGGCGATGTCCACAACGTTCAGCGCAACTTCGTCGTTCGGCACCTGCGGAATTTAGGTTTCGGCAGAAGCTCTATGGATGTAATGATATACGACGAACTCCAAGAGATGTTGGCCATCTTGGGGAAACCCATAAACGGCGAAGGTTTCTTCATGCCTCGCGTGTTTTCGCCGGCTGTCATCAATATCCTCTGGGCTTTAACCGCCGGAAACCGTATATCCCGCAAGGATCCTCGTTTACAGAAGCTTTTGGACCTTTTCAACCGCAGATCCAAGCTGTTCGATTTATCTGGCGGTTTATTGACGCAGTTCCCATTGCTTAGGTTCATCGCGCCTGAAATGACCGGATACAATTTGATCGTTGAATTCAATAAGGAGCTGAAAGAATTCTTTATGGAAACGATCAATGCTCACAAAGAAACCTGGGTAGAGGACAAAGAGGACGACCTCATTTACGCTTTCATCAGTGAAATGAGGAAAGAGAATAGCGACGCATCATTCACAGGTTTAACGTCTACACATTGAAATAAAAAATGTGATCTAAACGTTGATTTTTCCAGATGAACAATTGGTGATGGTTTGTTTGGATATTTTCGTGGCGGGTGCTGAAACAACGAGTAATACTCTATCATTTGCTATACTAATGATGATTCTACATCCGGAAATTCAGGACAAAGTCCATTCTTGTTTAGACGCAGTTTCGTTTAACGAAAATGCTGCCAGATACCATGAACGCATGTTGTAAATATAAAATTATTTTTTTTATATGATTTAAAAATGAACTAAATTTATAATTGTCATAGGGTGCCTTATGTGGAAGCAGTTCTTCTTGAAGTGGAAAGATTTTGTTATGTCGTGCCACTCACCGGGCCTCGGCGAGTTTTGACCGATACCGTTATCGGTGGATACAATATACCTAAGGTATGTGCAGATTTTCAAAATATTTTAAACAATAAAATTACTTAAAATATTACATAAATTAAAGCGCACATGTTTGCTCAAAGGTTAGTGATTTTCAGCTTTATATTTGTGATTATTAATTAATTAATTCTTATATATAAAGATCTACAAAAAATAGTTAATCAAAAGTATTTTTGAAAAGACGATACTTTCACATAATTTAACAGCTCTATTTATAAAGATCTTCGTTCTGTTTACACATCTTATATTATTATTTTTTGATAAACATTATCATTTACATTAATTACGATAATTCTGAAAAATAATAAATATTTTCATTTTATTTGAACTAATGTTTACTGATTTGCGAAATAAATTATATAATAATCGTGTCTAAGGAAGTATTTGAATGGGAAACCAAGTGATATTAAATGATAATTAATATGAAACAATACTAGTTAACTAAGTACCATCGCATAGCGTGAAGTTGTAATTATTATCAATGATACTAAATTTGCAGTGCTTATTATAGGAATTTGTAAAGGTAATAAAATATAACCAATATACTCTTAAAATTATAATTTGGTAATATTCATAAACGTATTGTGTTCATTTTATATAAACATAGAAATTGTCATTATTGCATTCGAAATATAAATTTTAATAGTAAAAATATGATTACTAATTATATTTTTTTGTAAATTTTATTTAATTTTTCATGCGAATTTTTTATTTATAGAATGCAACAGTCCTACTTAATAACCATTCCGTACATCATGATCCAAACATATGGGGGGATCCAGAAAATTTCAGGCCAGAGCGATTTTTAGATGACAAAGGTCAAATACTCAACAACGACCATTTGATCCCATTCAATTTTGGTGAGTATTTTATTGTTATTTCTTCTAATATTTGATTGCATCAACATCTGATAAGTCAATAAGAGCATGCAAGGACTATATAGAATATTTTTACACACTTGAACATACTGCAATATAATCTAACACAGCATGATTTTGTTTTTTTTTTTTGATTCCAATATATTATAAAAGTTTAAAAATATTAAATCTAATTATTGAAATCTACTGCTTACGATAATTATAAATGGAATATTTATATTATACGCGTGTTGCTGTTATAAATATTTTTGATGTGGTATGAATTAAGCGAATGTGTTGTTATTTTTAGGTAAAAGAAGGTGCCTGGGCGAGATTCTAGCACGCAGCTGCATCTTCACGTTCTTCGCAGGTATAATGAAGGTCTACAGGGTCAGTCTGCACGAGGACAGCCCTCAACCATCTTGCGTCCCGTTGCCCGGAATCACGTTAAGTCCCAAACCTTACAGAGCTCAATTCACAAGAAGAAAATGCACTTAATTGTATAAAATAAAAACTAATAAAAATAAGACAGAATAAATAAATTAACAGAAATTAAACCGAGTAGAGAAGACTTTCGCATTTGGTTTTGGGCAATGGTTTCGCGAACGGCGAGAACCACCCTATCGAGAATCGTCCGAACACCGACTGTATGCTTTTCCATCTGGATTTTTTCGCCCATCGTGCTTCCTCCTTTTTCAATTGCTCGATGCCAGTCTCATCATTACAGATAGCTTGCATCTGGGTGCCTAGCATCACCATGGTGAAAATCGCAAAAAGCAACGCCTCGAAGCATAGGAACAACAGAAATATCGCCGTTGCAGGCGGACTGTACGTCGAACATTCCTTCCAATCGTGTCGTATGCATACGAGGAAGTGATTTACGGCCAGGAACAGTGAATGCAATGACATCACAGCGATATAGAACTGCAAATTAAATTTAATGTTTAACACAAATGAAGAATGCAGCGCGCGTTGAAGTTACTTACCGTAAATAATACGAAATACTTTTGATTATTCTCTCCCACGCAATTGTTCACCCAAGGACAATGATGGTCCATTTTTCGAATGCATCTAAACAGAATATCATATCAATCAATTTGTATGCTAGTACTACATAATCTATATTAGTTACTATTATTTTCGGGTACTCCATTCGCATTAATGTTTTATTCATTGAACGTTTTTTGTTTATTTCGTAGCACCACTGAATTTTTAATATACAGTTAGCGCTCAGTGAACGTGCATAAATTACCATTACCAAGAGAATTTGCGTCAGACGATAAATAGTTAATAAAATATTATTATAAACTATATTTCCTTTTTCCTTATATAAACGACGATTGACATTATATTTTTGTACGAATAGCATAAAGCATATGCTATTAACTAACGTTATTCAACAAATATTAAATTACAAATTAACAAAACCCTTTACAATGATAAAGATTATATTCATGACGAACCAAATCTTGTTTACAAAGTGAGGAAAATATTAAAGTTCAAGCTCATTAATTATTAAAACCGCCATCAATAATATATACTTAAAGTAATTTGATCTCCAAATTAATGTGTATTTAACATTTATAAGGCAGAACGACCTATTGAATATAGACCTTTATAGCAATAGCATTTTGAATTTCTTTATTTTATTAAATTTATTTTTTGAAGTTGTTTTAATAAATGTTATAATTATTTAACATTTACAAATTATATCCTTTAATGATATTAACTAAAGTAATATTAATACAGTGGCTAATCGATTAATAAACATAAATTTAATTGTTCGTTAAACCAACTATCCTTAATTCTCCGAAGAAACGTCAATCGATCGTAGTGTTCGTTATCTAAACATGTGATTCTTATATGGACATACATTTTTTTAATGTTTTTAGTACGTTATACCAAACTCTATTTCATCTATAAACTATTTAATTTAAAAAAAAAATGCTTCCGTACAAAAAGTAGTCACTGTTTCAAATATTTTATAAATTACATTCTGGTACAAATCTAATCTTGACAATTGATGATAATATTCACGTTGAAATTAATTAAAATTTGATTAAAACTGCAATAAAAAAAACTAATTTGACCAACGAATTACTAGTTACTAATCATTTATAAATAATATGTTAGTTATACCAATTTAGATACTATTATTGTTTGATCCATTAAAAATACTTACAAAGATGCCCCCATTTAATAAATTATATGACTGACAGTTCAAATATTGTTTGTACTGTAAATTGATGATAATATCCAGATAAAAATTAATTAAGAATTGATCTACCGACTGTCTTAACTCAAAATATATTAATATTTTGTATCTCAAGAAAAACGTGTACATTAAAAATGTACACATAATCATGTTTTAATTTAGAGATGTACATTAATTGCGAATAAAATTTCTATCTGAAATAATTAAATTATTCAAAATTGCGGTACACCGGTTGAAAATCACTGGTACAAGTATATGTTAACAACACTCATTTATTTTTCTGTATAATTGATTGAATCATATCTGTCAGGTCAACAACGTCATTCACATATATACTGTGTTGAATATGCACATAATTATTTTATTAACACATTTCTTAGTTGAAGATATTATTTATACTAATATACATTATAAGTTATTTTTTTATATTTAAAATAATAGTGACTGCTTTTAAAAGATTGGATTGAGTCATAGAAGAAATTTTGTTTAAGATATTGAGTTTTTTCGACACTTTATTCATATTCATAACGAATTATTTCAGATAATATAAGAAAAATAAACATATTTGCTATCCTTTTCTTGTGACAAGTGTCAATTTACATTGAGTGTATGTAGTATTTAATAGCGCACATATAAGTTAATGATAAGAATATTTACATATCAAATTGGCTTTAATTGTTTATTTAAAGGGATGTACATCTATTTTTTAATATATTTGTAATACCTGGAATATTATTGAATCATTGAATTACAAATATTGTATAAATCATTCATTTCTTAAAATAGAAGAAATATGTGTAAAACATAAAAATAAATAATGAAACAAGCAGCAACATTTTTATTTTTTGTAATAAAAGCTATGCAGAATAGTGGAAACCCAAAAAAAATGCAGTTTATAGACGTTCTTATTGTTAATCATTTATAATTTTATTTTAACCATAGGACTTTGGGTAAATGCATGTTTTTTTCCTTGTGGTGTATTTTGTTCCAATCTTCTTTTACTACTTTCTCTGAGTTTTCAGGGAACCAACAGATCCCATTACATTCAACTCGTCTAGTAATTTGTTAAGAGAAACGTTGCTCGGTTTTTTAACATTTTATTTTGATCATTATGAGAGGTGTCATATGAGTGTGATATTTTGAACTCTGAATGCATTTCTTATCATTTCAAAAAATCAATACATAATGATATACAAATATATTCAGTATTAAGTTTTTCAAATTCATTTGTTTATTTCATCAGTTAGATAACAAATATTAATAAAATATATGTAATCACTATTAATGGCATATGCTTATGTTATTGTATTATTGTCAAGATAATGCAATATGTATGAATATAAATGTGTAATAATTGATTTTTCACAAAGTAAAACATGTTCTGAATAGTATTTAAAAGTGAAATTATGTTGATTCAAGTAATTTAATATTAGATTTGGAAGATGTATGCAGTAATAAGATCTTTTTATGTATATAACAAATAATGTTATTAATTATTTTGTCAATGTGTCTATATAATAAATATAGAAATGTATCCAATGGTTGTGGTGCAGGATTATATATTATGTGACTAAAGTAGAAATTATTTCAAGGTGGACAAGTTGATTGCCAATTATGAAGCTAGTGCTAATTTGAATACTTTTCTATATTATCTACAAATGTAAATGTAGAAAATATAATTTACCTTTGACAAACTGAGCAGTGATGTGCTCTTTCAGGTTTGATGCTACAGCATTTTGGGCACTTGAATATTACTTGTCCTTCCCTGAAGCCCATTTGTTTTATCATTTCTTTTGTAGCATTCCCCTTAGGAACTGCACCCTGTAAGCAATCCCAAATAAATTAAATCCATCCTATCCATGTACTTTGTTAATATTACCGGATCAGTGAACATTGTTCGTAGATGTGATGTAAATGCCAACATAGCACACATTTGAAAAATGATGAAGTTTATTACACTGTAAAGTGTGTATGTGCTTGGAAGGAGGATGATGTACATAACAACAAACTCAGCGTAGAGTATTAGCAACCAGGTCATAATGGCACAAATCACACCGCAGATATCCCGAATGCACCATGCAGCCCCACCGCAGCACCTGTTGTGCATATCCACCTCCTTGCGAATAGCAGTGTATTTGTATTCCATCATTATGCCACTGCTGCTTGAATTAAGCGCACTCAATTGAATCTCGTTTTAAAGGTTACAGATGTAATTCATTTTCCCTAGAGTGCGGTATCCGGAGACTAAACGATACAGGGCAATAATGGGCGGGATCCGATCTCCGATGCATTTTATCGATCGACCAGACTCAAGTGTGGATTTTTTTCACCTGCGGTAGCACTTACAATCAGGCAATTGATAAATAAACAAATTCGCTTTTGAAAACTTCAAGTGTCAATTGTGAAAGCATACCGTCAAACACAGCAGATACATCAAAAATATTGGCCAACATTATAGTTGTTATGTTGGCGGAACTGCTTATACATTTGAAATCCTTTTTGTATATATTTATATAATATTTAGAAAATCTATAATTAAATCAAGATCATATAGGGCTTGCAAAATAGGGGGTTTCAAATGTCAAACTGATATTAATTAAATTTGATTCGTTAAAATTCAAAGATATTCATTATTAAATTAGCTTTTGTATTTATAAGTTTTTGTAATCATTGTTTCAATTAATATTATTATTTACAATCTAACACAGCGGACATACTGTTGTCAATAGCCCAAACATACCAGAGTAGAGCGGCAACTCATGTCTGAGTGGTTAAATGTTCCAGCATCACAAAAATCTGGTGCAAAATGGTGCTGGTTCGCATTTACCTACCCGGTCAGCAAAATTAGGTAATGGAGGCTGATAGGACTCAAGCCTAAGACAACAAAGAAAAGCGAAAATATTTGGCTGATTTTAACTAAAAAAATGTATGCACAAAATGCTACAGGCGTCATTTGAAATAGAAAACCATTCAATTGAAGCGTTCAAGTTCAACTCATTATACCAAAAAGTCGAATAAACTTAATCAATGGAAAAGTATTAAAAGAATTAATTAATTAATATTAACCGCAATATATAAATCTATTGCTCTATATCGCCTGGGAAACCTGCTCAATAGAAGGTATAGTTATTCCCAAATTCGGAAATCCTACTCAGTCTATTTCAATTATAACTAAGATTTTCGAAAAAAATGCTACAGAAATGCTGGATTTATTTTTAGAAAACAACACCAGGTTTCTATAAAAGGCCAACTAAAACACTCTTAAAAAATATAATACTCCTCTACTGCATTCTTGGATATCTTTAAAATTAAGAACATATTTTCGTACTATTTCTTCCATTAACCATTAATATTTTAAAATATGATTTAACTTTGAAAGTTCACAAAACTTTCATTTCGTTAAAAAATAAGCCGTCTGATGATTGTATTTTTGCCTACGAAAACAAAGAAATCCCAAAAAGGTGCCTTGGGTAATCGAGGTATTATGTTCATAAATCATTTAGTATTCATATAAAATGATATTGTGGATATATGGATTCCAAAAATTATAGTTTTGTTTCAAATCTCAGAAAATGTAATTTCTCTTTTTGTTTTGTTAGATATTTTGAATTGTAAAACCTAGTTTTTCAGATATTTTTATTATGTAATATAATATGAGACTCAAATATTAGTTTAAATAAGTTTAAAAGAAAAAAAAATGAGAAGGAACGAAAAATAAAAAAGTAATTTATAACAAGAAAACAGTATATTTTCAATTAAATAAATTAAAATTGCACAATTAAATACAACATACAAAATTGTTGTTCGTCGTGCAGTCATACAAATGAATTAACGTATGCAACTCATGTAGCAACAGGCACACGAAAGTTCCAATAATCCAATTTGATGTTAAAAAATCTAATGAAAATACGTTGGTGTTCAGGTCCCCCACAGCTTTACCTTTTGTTCTCAACTTAACGCATATGTTGCATCCTCTTCATCCTTCTCTCTAACTTCTTTTGTTTCTTTTCATTGACTTCTGGAGCTTCAGGTGCAGGCTGGAAGAAGTATGGTCCAAGGATGTTCTTCCACAAAATCATGAAGCCACGGATTGGTGCAAACATCCACAACCACCAGAAGTAGGTTGAGATTAAGGCAAGCAATTGGCATCCAGATGTTAGGATTATAATATCCTTTATATGTCTAAATACCATTTTACATTAGTTGTGTTTAAAAAATATTGTGAAAAAAAAAATGCATACTCTGTGATTCCACCTTCCAGATTTAGATCAATTCCACTGTCAAGCAATTGCCCAGTCTCCGAGTATGTGGTTTTCGACATAAAAGTCATGAATTGATAACTGCCAATATAGATCAAACAAGAGAACAAATAGAGTATCTGTAAATAGAATATTTTGATTTGATGGGAAATGAGACAACAGAAAAATGATGACTTACAATTGTTGTAGTGGAACTATAGAAAAATGTTACTACCAGTCCTACAGCATTTGCAACTAAGGCCATGTTCCTGTAAAACTTTAATGTGGCAATGTTCTCTTCCACAATCTGTTTGGCCCCCTTAGTGCCCACCTTTCCTTTCTGGGGTGGCTAAAAATGTATTTGTTATTGAACATTATGAATTAACAATTAGTTTTTAAACACTTACAGCCATTGTTTATGTTATATTGGTGCTCAGGGTTTAATAATATTCATCCAATTGTGCTCACAACTGTTTGCGATATAAAGGTGAGACCTGACGAGATCAGACAACCAGACAACTCATAGACAACTCAACACAAATACTACTTTCCAAACTTCACGTTGGTGATTATAGGTCAACCTCTACATTCATAGGCAACTCTAATTACATAATAATTGCATTTCAAACATTTCAGAAATACATTTATTTAAGTAGTACCTGCTATGTTTTCATTCACATTTCTTAAAAAAATATTAATTTTTAATTGCCTATTACAATAATACAATAGATATATTTCATATTTATTGATATTTTAATAATAAAAAACATAAATTCAATGCCTTACTCATTTGTTTCAGTACACGAAATAATAAACTTTTAATTGATTGTATTCTATTACAATATTTATAATAAATAAAATGAAAAAACAATATATTATTAGTTATAATACATTTGTAACAAATTAGAAAGTTTAGTTGGTCTTCCATTTTTATTTTTTATTTATTTCTTCGACAAACAAATGATATAACACTTAGGTAAAACCAGAAAGTACAGAAAGTAGTAATAGAAAATTTCAGTTTATATGTTAGTACGAATATATGAAATTTGCCCAAAATGGATAATCAATACTTTCCTAAATAAGTGAGTAGAATAAGTCGAAACAAAAAAATAACTGACTTAAGTCTCTTAGTTATACATAATTAAACTATGTTTCTCAAACGATAACAAACGTGATTCATACATTTAATTTATTTCTAAGGAGATCTTATTTTGCAATATCTACATTACAAAAAATGATAGATGTTATAATTGTAATAGAAGGAAGTACTCATTTAAACGGACTAGTGATATTTCACCCATGAAGGTTTTAAGTATATTTTTATGACTACAGTATGAGCACACCTAGTTGAATTAGTCATAGCTTACGAAATATGTAAATACAATAGAATACATTGCTATTTTAATTACAATTAGAATACCACTAATTTTAAGTTTGAAAGATTTAGAAAGTTAAGCAATATATGTTGATAGTATTTTGCTCGGATATTAACTGCTCACTAGAAGTAAATGTCCATTATAAATCACAAATAGACTTATAGCCGTATCATTAATTGTTAATAATAAATCTGCTCCAGATTTATCTAACTCCTCTTGTTATAAAAGTCGAGATAATCGTCTTCTCTTACCTTTGTGTTCCACTTCCTATATTTATTAAGTATAAAGACTGAGCACAATTACGTCGACACAGGCTGAATGAATTGGGATATTTACTAGGATAATTTTGATGAAGAATATAAATTTCTTATATATATAGTTTGATTTCGATCATTCTTGTAATCCAAAGTAGTTGTATATCAACTTTGTCGATGATTATGAGGTAGTTCAAAATGTGTTAATTCTGTAAGAAAAAAGTCTCAATGGGTGCTTTAACGTATAGATAATATTAATGATACATTTAGACAAGTGTAGTTGTATCAAAGGGTTAGGCTTTGTCAAGAATTTAAGGTCTTATCCAGATTTTTTGAGACGTTTCTGAGACTATACTTGCAACACCAAGCACTTTTAAGAAGTTCAAATCAATCAAATACCCAAGGAAAAATGTATATAGTTTCAATAATTTAATTGAAGTTTGAAATTACCTTATTGAAAACATTTTATTTTATTTATAACTATTCCAATTGACTATCGACCATTAGGGTTTCAAATATTCATACATTTAGAATTATAAGGCTTTTAAAGAAATGAAGTTCATTTAATGTGTCGAAGTTACTCAATAATAACAATGCAGATGATGCAGATTCTTGCCCTTAATGAATATAATTACTGTATATAAATAGATCATGTTCATTGTGATTTATTCACTTTAATCCTTTGAGTGTCAAGACAATTTCTAATACGAATAAAAAATATCAAAAAATGAAAACCATAATTATAATCTTATTGAAATTAACATAATTTGCTTCTCAAATTCAACCGGACCTTATAACGAATTGTTTACACCTAAAGACGAACTTTTTTACGTGAGTAATCGGCTTAGAATCGAGGAGCGTCTTTTGATTGAAAAGTAGGCGAGTTCTATTTTCTTTCAATACATTGTTCCATGTATTTGGTATGCATCTTAAAAGCAGGTAAGTTTGATTGTTTGTAAAATATAGTACATTCTGCGATTCAAATATATTTATTTACATTGGGAATATATAAAGTTTGTTCTTTTTTCAATGACGAAACTACAAAGTGTCTGATTCGTTGAGATACAGAATTTGTGTGCCCTTTATTAGACACAAATTGGGATAAAAGCTATCGTATAAGGTCTTTCTCACCGTTTAAATATATTTAGTGTTTTTCTAATAAAAATATCTACATATAAAAGTTTTGTCACTCTCCTTCCATTGTCCCCGTATATCTATATATATGATATGTTTTAATTTAAGTTATTGCAATAGAATATCCACTAAAAATAGTTAAAGTATGCGTGTATTTATTATTATTATTGTATGTAAATTTAAATTTTACTTTTGCATTAAATAATTTTATTATTGACGGTATCCATCTTTGCAGTCATTTTTTGAAAATCTAGCTAGCCATCTAGTAATTAATGTCTATTAACATTTAATAAATAGCTCAATTAGTGAAAGTGTGCAATCTTGCAAACATTAATTTATAGTAAAATATAAAATAATAAATATCATGTGTTTATTACCGTTTGGTATATTGGTATAGGTCACTTCCTTCTCTGCTAAATTTGAGTGTAATCCCATAAAGAAACAAAATTTATCTACGGAATCGCATTGAAACAATAGAATTTTGCAACGATGATGATGGTGTTATTAAAAAACATCGACATCGGTTGAACGATCCGTCGGGTGAAGGTCTCACCTGCAGGTGATGTTTTCCTTTGGTGTAATTATTGTTTAGCAAAATTGATTAAACAAATGGGTGTCGCAATCGTGCGGTTTTTGTTGTTCGCTCGGAACGGAGGGGCCAGGGCCTGCAAAGCACGGACAGTACTCCTCCTGCCGAGACCATTTTCACAACAACGGTCGACCCGTTGTTTCCCCCTAAATGGCATCAGACCACTAGGAAGTTTGTAAAAGTGAAGACTTCGTCGCTCATCCAGCACTCTTTGTTACGCCGATTCCACTTCAAGATATATATACAATACAACAATCGTCGCAATTTCAAGGTAAGTTTTTGAACCAGTTTCTACTCCAGTTCTCATTGTTAATATACAAATAAGAACAAACAATAAACAAATATTCGAATATTGTAAAGGAATTTTATGCAATTGAGTACCAATAATTCAAAGTTATTGTTTACTTTGACATTACCTTTTCTATTTCATCTTTTGTTCTGCGCGTATATCTGGTTACATTTGGATGCTTTCAAACTAATACAAATTTCAATTGGTATGAAAATCAATACTGGTTTCATGCAATATTTAATATCGTGAGATTAATACCAGTATTAGATAACATATTCAATATAGATATAAGAAATAATCAATAAATGTATTATTCGCGTGTATTGTATAAGAAATAATAGATAATAATCTAAAATAAGAGGCATAAACATAATAAAAAACCTTTTTAGTTCAAATTAGTATTAACTTATCCAGTTAATAAAATTACAATAAAAATGTCAATTTAGAAAATTTTTCATAACACTAAAAATGGCATGATTTTAATTAATATTTTGTATTAAAAATGAAGCTAACACAACTCATTGAAGTAACGATACCAATAACTTACATAGTGCGTCATCAATCAGTCCGGTTTGAATATTTTAAAATAAATTAAATAAATAATTCAGCAGATTCCAAATATTATTATTAATTATTTTTATTGCAACAGTGAACAAAATAATGAAACATTTGTATAATTTATATAAAAAAAAGAAAATATAATTTTACCACCGCTGCAAAGGGCTATATCCATAGGTTTTTCTGACTGAATCAAAATAAATTCAAAAAATGAGTAAACATGTCGAAAGTTGTTGCAATACTACACACAATTATTTATGTATTATATATTAATGATCGTTATTTTCCTTTATATACTCAAGTCTTTATTTGTATAGTTTATATGTTTTGTATGTATTTGTGTACAGTACTATTAATCCGGTCTGCATTTTGCGAGGTATTATATATAATACTAGATATAAACATAATTTGTTTTATGTAAAATAATTAAGGAAAAAAACCTTCCTTTCTTCTGATATTGATTCAAATAATTAGTATAAATAAATTTATATATAATCAACATACTTATACAAATTATTACATTAAAATACTTGCAATAAAAGAATATATACAAAATAAATTTATTAATTAATTTTAATGCATTATCTTATGCTCCTCAGAATTTACTTCTAACATTTTAACTAGTATATTATTATTTTAACTAAGTTAAAATCCAGATACTGTCATTTTTTAAATTTGCGTTGATCTTAATGATACATGTTATCATATTTTCAAATCCTATTTAACAAAAATATGGTCGAAATTATAATTTATCTACATAGTTCAAACAAAAAGTTTCGATAATATTGATGAAGAGGATGTTAGAAATGTGTTTGTTTGTTTGTTAAGAAATAAAATAATGACGAAGAAAAGAAGCATATATGTTCAATATCAATGATCCTGGTTATGGTTAAACAATCAGTGTTAAATGCAACAACTGCGTATAGACAATTGATGAATGTAAAAACAAGTAAATTTATAATCAACTTAATCGAAATATTTTAAAATGTGATTTATCTTTGTACGAATTTTTATTTTATTTGAATAATACGAATATTTTTTATTTTAAAGATTTTTTAATGTTACGGCGTATCGTTATTTCGTATCTTTTCGGTCCTCACTGCCTTATTGCTGACAGGTAAATGCCGGAAAAATCGGCCAGCAGTGGAATTCGAGCCAGCACATTTAGCATCAGATTTTAGCGTTACAGGGATTCTTAACAACAAGGCCGAGTTGCCCTCATTTTAAATTAAAATTTGTATTTTCATCGTTATAATAAATAATTTAATATGGCGTAAAATAGCCCATTATTTTTTATTTGTTTCATTATCATTATTGCATAAATATCTTTTGTATTTGTCTGATGGTAACTGTTGGAATATATATTATTATTATTATCATTATTAATTTTCGAATAATATGTAAGTTATGTTCAAAATCTATAATTGCAATGATTAAGTGCTTAAGTGCGTCTTTTAAATTTTATCTGTAATTTATGTAATTTTATGGTTGTTGCAATAAATATTTATAATTTCATAAATTTTATAATTATAAATTTTATATATTATATGTAAGTAATCAAAGAATATAGTCGTAAAATGTATGAGTTCGGTGCGTAAAATAAAGGAAAGCTGCATTTTTGACGCATAATAAATGAGAAGAGGTGGGCTGCTGTATTTATGTAAGGGCTTCCACCGATCGGAGAGTGCAAAGAAAGCGGGACACTGTCTCCGTTGCATAAGTGGTGCGCCGTGGCGTATATGGGAACAGTTATATAACATTTTGGTACAGGACGTCATAAAAAGTGGAACAACGGTGCAGATGCATAATTGTTATTACTCTTATTGCGTCACCTTTCGCTCATTTTACGCACTCCTCAAGCATACTTTTCGATACAGAAAATGCTCGATTTCCTTTCAGACACGGATATCATTATTATTATATGTTATTTTCTATTAATATTTATTAGTTATGATGATGAATAGAAATCGAAATGAAGAGCAGTCAGAATTTCAATTAAGCTTGCAACAAATAACATACGTTAAATTTATTTTGCATTCCATTCGAAGTTATACCAAATACGGCACTTTAAACGATTAGTGTTCCTGTTTTGATTGCAAAATTCTTCATTCAGTTTTACGCGTCGATCGTTCCGCAAGATCCTCTTTACTCGTGAAATGATTAAGGTCAACCTCTTTCGTTTTCTTGCTTTTTCCTTCTTTTCTTCGTCTGGGTCTCTTGTTTCCCGGAGTGCAATAATGAGTTCAATTACATAGCGACTGCTCAACAACAACAACATCAACAAATAAAACTGCGAAGAAGTTGAAAAGACAATTACAAAAAGTGTGTACATTCGCCGATAAGTTTTGTGATCCTTTGTCTGTCGAGTGAATATATTTTGCGGTAATTTGAATCCTTTGTTTAATATTCACTCATATTCAACAGATTACTCACTTTGTTTTAAATATCTATGCAAATACTTGCTATTTTAGTTATAATTTTTTGAACCATGTAATTAGTCGCTTATAAGAATTCCTTTATGAATTATTAAACAGACCATACTCAAATCATAAATTTAATAAAATTTCACATATTCACTTAATAGACAAATTATTCGCCTAATTTGTCGACTTAGGTCGAATTTGTCTAATAAATATAATAATTATTAAACAAATTAATATTACTTTTTTAACAAATATATCGAATACAAAATTTGTTAAATTTGATATTCATAATTTTTAAATGAATTTGTGAAGGTCAATGACATGTACATTTATAATTGTAATGAATTTAAAACAATGAAAAATTTCAATATTCGAAATTAAGAACGACTACTTTATTTTGTGAGCTTTAGAAGGGTTTATTACTAGAATTTTTAGTGTTATTTACTGTTTGTTATTTTTATTTCCATTGCTGCAAACGGCTATAGACTATAAGTATTTCTGCACTGTTATTTCTTGCAATAGAAACTGCACAACAATATATTTTGTTTATATCTATTTTTATTTCTATCTCTGAAATTTTCAGTTATGTTACATTTATTGAAATTCCTATAAAAGGGGAAGAAATATATTATAATTTATTTTAAAAGATAAAGTTTACATTTAAATAGCACTTTAAATACATGTATTTTTAAATGTAGTTAAGTATGTATGTATAAATGTTTACACATATTACACAATATTTTTTTATTACAAATTATTATTTATTTAAACATATTAAGTCAATGTGCTGTCGACCTAGGTTTTTTTTTGCCCAGGGAATATATTAAAACACAAGAAATATACGTACAAAAATTGTATACCATAAAAATCAATTAGTTTTGTTGATTCTGGACAATTTAATTTCTTATTTACTTTAATATTTAGTTACAAACAATTTTAGCTTATTAAATGAATAAATGATGAATAGTTTTAGAAATGTTAAACTATCAATCAGGTTAATTTTCTATAAAATTTGAATTTGATTTAGTCATTTTTTTTCCATTTATCTAATATTTTTTTTTTCTAGTTATTTTCAATTCTTTATAATAAGCAATATAA
Source organism: Nicrophorus orbicollis (assembly GCA_018845635.1). Taxonomy (NCBI): domain Eukaryota; kingdom Metazoa; phylum Arthropoda; class Insecta; order Coleoptera; family Silphidae; genus Nicrophorus; species Nicrophorus orbicollis. Next base: position 308,773 of record JAFMTC010000181.1, read on the forward strand.
AAATGATACCAAAGAAGGCTAAGAGTACGTTAAACTTGTTTTGAAACAATGTTTCAGCAATTAGTATTTCTCATATATTATATATACAAATTTATATTTCTACAATCAATTTTTAAATGTGAATTTGTGTTATTTGGAGAAAAACTCATCACGAACACCACGTTTTTAACATCAAATGTGCTCTTCTGATCTTTGGTGTATAATTTAATAATGATAACATTATTATTAAGACGGGTCAAATTGATCGGTTGTGTGGTCAATAAATAATCTTTTGAAATTAATAAAAATCAATAAAACGTGCTTCTAATTGAGTTTATTAATGATTTATATAATAAATTAGCATAATGCAAGTCAATGATTGAAAACAAAGATGTATGGCAAGTTTTTGCACTGATTTTATATTATTCAGTTGGGTGACAGTTTCAAGCCTAATAACTCCAAACAATAGCACCAAATTATAGAAAATGTATAATATTTTCTCTGTAATGCACGTAATAAGTGTCATTTTGGAAGAACTATTGAATTATATTTCAAAAATGACAAGTTGGCCATAATTAAAACTATTAAAAAAATAACAACATTGTCAAAAAGTGTGCATTTATTGTAAATTTGAAAAGTATGTGTTTGAATCTTCAACTTTTAGTTTAAATTGTAAACTGAAGGAGCTCATTACAAAATGAATCATTGGTATGTCATGGACATACGAATAAGTATTTTTGTTGTAAAAAAGTGGTTTGTGAATTATATTATTGTCTCCATAATATTTTTAAACATATTTTTTACACACTTATTTATATCTGATCACAAATATATGGAAATTGTAAATAAAAGCGTATTGATAAAATCCATTAAATAAGTCAGCAATCTCATTTATGTAAACTGCTGGTTTCTTTATTTTCATAAACATCTGTTGCTGATACATAATTCGTATTTAATAAATTGTACTCGTTTTCGCATTGCTTGTTTTCTTGCTGCTTCTATTTCCGTTTGGCAAATCATACATCTGGCCTCGCGGCTGCACGGGCCCTGGAAATATTGATATCGAACTAATTTCAAAATAATTAGCGATGCTTTTGCTTTCAAAGTATAGTCAATTTGTGAAATGGATGTCCTTTTAATTAGACTAAAAGCAGTTTATCTCGAGAAGGAATCTTCTATAAAATACTATTCACAAATTAGTTATTCCTACAATTTCATAATTGATCCGATAAATATGATTCATCTTTAAAGCAGGTTTCTATTATACACTCGGTCCTCTTTTTATGAGGTTTTGAAGTTATGCGGTTTTATTTCAAAAAGTATTATTTGTAAATATCTATTTTAGGCCACTTTGACACGTTACAATTCAAAGAAACTAACCAAACGTCGACAGTTTTAGCTCAAATAATTTCTTTAGCACATGAAATTGGTGGGGAAGGTTTCGAAACATATAGCCAAAACGATTTAGACGAATTAGTGTCATGAATGACAATGATATCATTGGTATAACTCTTGATACCGTTGAAGAACAAGTAAACGAAAATGAATCGGAAGAAGATGAAACTCCAGTCACACTCACACACACTTTAAGTGTAATTCGAGAAGGTCTTCAATGTTAAGATTATATTTTTCTGAAATTTAATAAACTTTTCTATGATTGTTAACGTTTTTTTTTAAATTATGAATAAACATTTCAGAAAGATTATAGTAAGATTAATTATTTTAAAAAAATATGGAACGTATCCTTTATTTTTATACGTCCCTTTTTGTGCGACTTATTTTTATACGTTTTCCCGTGGAACGAATCTACTGCATAAAAAGAGAACCAAGTGTACAATATATTAATTAATCTGATTTCTGTAAAAAATATAATGAAGATTCAGCATCTACTTTTTGTGTGTACTACAATTGCTATCCTATTTCTTTAATACTTTTGCATTTCTATGAACTTATGTTACAACATGTTACTTAACATTCCAGAAATGATCTATATTTTTTAACATGCAACCATTATATAAGAAATAATATTTACCGTGGTTGTTACCGAATGACTTATTAATTTATGGGATTGTCAAAGAAGTTGGAAGTGATATTACGCAATCACTGTGCACTAATGATATGCACTAATTTCCTAGTAGTTAATTGGAGCTACGGATAGTTGGCACAGTTTACTGAGGGCCGGTCTATATACGCGTGTTATCGATTAAGCAAATGGAGAAAGTCCTTTCTCGCCCCGCAATATATGACTTATAAATTCGCGACAGTTTTTCGCTTCCTCGACTTCTTGGCGATGTATCTCTTTCGCTGTTCGGCTTTCCCATTACGTAAACGTTTGTGTATGTGCATGCATGTCATCTGGCGTGTCTCCAGCAAAACATCTTGCTCACATTTCGCAATAGGACTTTTCTTGTATTATTACCCAATTCCGAAAATCGTCAGCCAATTAACTGCGTCCCCCTCTTCCAGCTTGGATGCTCACCTAATGTATGCAACAATTACCAAGTGCAAACAGTGTCCGGTTCGCGCCAGCAAATTTGAACGCCAATTAATTCTGCAAATAGTTGTTGAGGATTTTATGCAAGAGCAGAGCAAATGTTTGGCTTTCCTAATAAAACTTCTCGTTGTTGCAGCTGCCATGACGAGCACCAAGCTGATGTTGTCCAATGGATGGATGCAAGCAGCAGAAGAGATGAAGATCCGAGATGAGAATCTTCTGGATGCCGTCGCAAAAATTGCCACCAGGGAACTTCGGGAGGACGAGTCCACGCGCAGACAATGCCTTAGGGCACTTAGGGACTGGGTCAAAGCTCATCAGGATATCGAAAATTGTTTGACTGGTAATAATTGTTGATGCAGACATACCACTGATTCAACCTAATAGCAATTGCTCAGTTAAAATGAATATTTTAACTTATGAATGATTTACAATAATCTAATCGAATCAACGCACACATGTTCGGATACAGAATTGTAAAACAATGTTATATTGTATATGTATATGTAAAATATTAAGGGCTCCCTTTTTCTAAAAATAATATTTTGAAGCCTCTCTGTTATGAATATTACATTACAGTTAACACTGGATTAAGTCATAATAAGTTTTGAATTAAAATTTGTTTTAGGAAAATAATTAATAACATCACTGTCTCATTAAAATAAAAATCGTATATCTTTTACATTACTTAAAAGTGAATGCTATTTCTTATAGCAATATATTCGTTTATATGAACGAGTGAACAAGATACAAAAATCGTATAAATATAAATTACTTCAGCTGATTTACTATATTTGCATATTTTTTGCCACGTTTTTTATAAAATGCGATAAGTAAGTATTATGATAAAAATATAATTAATAAACATAATAAGAAAAAAGAAACAGACAACAACATAACACTTTCATATTAATTATGATTTATATAACAAATTTTCATTAATAGATAATACATTATTTTGAAAAGAAGTGTATTTATTACATTTAAACATTGGAAGACACGAGGAATTATCAGAAGCTTTTAAATATTCTGTAACCGTATAAAAAACAGAAGAGCCGTTGGCAAAAGATAAAATAGAACTCTGACAAAACAGAACATGTGATTATGGTAGGCTAGGACAGTTGCTGTAATATTTTTTTTTTGTTTTCTGTTGTAAGAAGTTCTTTGTCCAATATAATCTGATAGTTATGAATCTTCATGTAGGTTTGTTTTTATAAGAACTAAAAATGATGAAATAAAATATATTAATTGCATAATAAATATTTCCTTAATTATCTTTAAATATTGTTATTTATTATTATTTGAAATAGTTCTAAATATTGCATACTTATTATATCTTGTATGATCTTGTTTAAGTACATTTTTTATTTTTTTTCTACAAACAATTCGTCAGTCAACACTGTTTAATATTGATGCGAAACAACACTGAATTCTGTTATAAAAAGTTTACATTAGTTAATTGGTAAATAAATACATATTTAGTAATTACTAAATATACAAGATATACCTTTAAACTTCGGTACAAATAATTAGTATTTAGACCATAAATATTATTTAGTATAATCTATATTATGAAATTCACAACCTATCTAGTAATATCCATTGTTAAACTGCTTTCAAATAAACTAAACCGTAGTTACCAATTGTGTAATAAATACTATGTTGTCATAGATATAAAGTGTAATTTACTATACAAATATTTTCATAAATAGTCATCAGTTACATCACATTTAATGATGATTAATTGCGTGATTATGAATTTTAATATATTGTAGCTAATCATCGATAAAATAATAATGAATTAAAGTAAAGTTTTCTTTGAAAATAAAATGTATAATTACAGAGAAGCTCTAAAGGTTTATTGACTATAGCTTTTGGCCCACACAAAAAAAAGATTTACATTATAATTTGTTTAATTCAAACTGATTCACTGGATTTATTATAATCAGTTTTCAACTAGAATTATGAGTTTTATAAGTTTGTATTCGATGATGACAGTTATTAAGTAAACTATCCGATAATATTTTGGTAGTGAATTAAGGTATGCCTGCGTATTAATAGTATAATATTTATTGTAATATTGGATATAATTATCTCGGTTGTAGAATATACTCTTAATAATGTTGGTTCATGATCTCAGATGATAGTTTCTTGCTGCGCTTTCTGAGGGCTAAAAAGTTCAGCATTCCTATGGCCCAGCAAACCCTTCTCAAGTACTTAAATTTGCGTAAGAAATTCAAACATATTTTCTATGATCTGGACTGTCAAGATACCAAAGTAAACGAACTTATGGACAAAGGGTATGCCAAATTTTACTTGATTAAATGCCAATTGATTTTAACACGATTATTATTTTAGGTACATTTTTGCGAGTCCCTACAGAGATAATTTCGGTAGAAGGGTGATCCTTACAATTCCAAGTGAGCTAATCTTATATATGAAGAGTTTAGTTAATATATTGATGATATTTTTTGTAGGTAAATTGGATCCTAGCAGATTTACGAGCACCGACATGGCCAGGGCTCACATAATCACCTATGAGACTTTGCTGGACGAAGAGGAGAATCAGATTTTGGGTTTCACCTACTTCGGAGACGGTGCCAAAGTTGGTGTCGGACACGTGTCGATGTGGTCTGTGACCGAGTTTGCGACCCTCATGAAATGGGGCGAGGTACAGTTGCATCCGTAAATTCGACCCAATTAATACAAAATTGATGATGTTACAGCAATCCTGTCCGATACGGCACAAAGCATTGCATATCATTAACTTGCCGCCTACGTTCAAGTACGTCATCGAGTTTGCTGCGAATCGGGTTAGCGAAAAGTTGCGAGACAGGTTTAAGGTAAATCATTCTTATTGGAATATGCACTACCTGAATATTTGTTTAATTAAAATATGGAAGTAGAGGGATCAAATGTAATAATTCAACCTGATATAATTAAGTAAAATTACACAATATGCGTCAATCAATCCATAAAAAGCATCTGACATACCGAGATGGACTAGTTTAATTTCCCTAATAATAAGTTCAAATAAAGTTAAATTACATTTTGATCTGTACACTTTGCGTCAATACAAAGTATGTACAACCTAGGCAACGGACGAATTTATGTAATCCGTTCTAATGTGTTAGAGCAAAACATGTAGTTCATGTCATTCCATTTTTAATTTGTTTTTGTTTTTTTCAGCTGCATAGTTCGTTGAACGAGATGCTCCAGTTTCTTCCGGCGGAAGTCCTCCCGAAGGAGTACGGCGGTATAATGCCGATGGCTGAGATGATTGCCTTGTGGAAGAAGGAACTTGCCTCCAAAAGGGAGCGTCTGCTCTCCTTCGATGCTATGAATTTACTTAGTGATCGATGTATAATGCGCCGCCGGAACCGGTCGACCGATATTGAAACTCTTCAGGGCAGCTTCCGGAAATTGGAAGTAGACTGAGGATGCTTTTGATCTCTTCCATGTCGCAGCCCCCATAAGCCTACGAGTTCTTTGATTAAATCAGATGAAGGAAAAATAACACAGCACATACACATTTATATTTTTATTATCAATATTTTTGTAGTTGGTTTTTTATAGGACATTTTTTATACTTTAAACTAGATGAATAACTATTATTAAGACTGAGAATAGGCGCTGAAAATACGCTTTAATTGATGTATCTAACTTTATAGCACTTTAAAATTATTTGCTTCCACTTGTTTTTATTTCTTAATTAATATGTCTTTCCTATGATGGTTTGGTCTACATTTGAAATCCCGAAGGATTTGTGAAATCATATTGTGGTTCTTACGAAAAAAATAACAAATTTTTAAATTTAGATTTTTAAAAAACGCTTTGTAATATTTAAAAACACTATATAATTTACTAAATTTCAAATTAAATTGCAAATCCGTACTTAATCATAATTACGTGTTTTCAGATATATTAAATAAAAATAAAGACAAATTGTAACATAATTTTTTCTTCATTGATTTTTCATATTTCAAGCAAGTAGTTGATAAGAGCTGTCCACAATACAATCGTTTTTGAAGATAAAATTAATTTTGGTATGTAAATGCTTTGATTTCATAATCAGTGGATAAAATAAAAATGAATTGATAGTTAGAAAGCTATAATTAAAAAGATGTTAAATGTTAACATACATATATTTTTATTTTGAAATAGTCCAAAAATAAATGTGACAATAGTATTAATAAGAACAATAGGAACATTAGTAACTAAAAAGGACAGCCAAAATCTTTCTCTTGTTCCAGTTCGAACGAAAGATCAATAATATTACTAAAACTTCTAGGTTGATCATAGCGTATGGCAACGAAATAGCAGTTGGCTATTATTTCGTTATTCTTCGCGTCGCGAATCAGAGCCTTCAAATTATCTTTTTGTGCTTCCGTAGGTTCGTAGTCGCTGAAAGAACCTATGCGAAAAGTATCGATGAGTCAAGACACATAAAGATGCTTTTGAAGTTAGTTACCTAATAGGGCTATAATGGGTGTAGTCATGTTACTTGATTTAGTTCTGTGCCAGCCTAAGCCCTCATAGACCAGACCATCACCTCCCATCAAAAAGTTGTAGTTGATGTCCGTCCCATTGATCATATGCTCTTTTTGTAAATTCCTGATCGCTTCAATGCAGTCTTCTTTATTGAGGCAAGTGGTTCTTGCAGTTTCTGTCAATAGTATATACGTGATGGGAGAAGGGATTGGTTCCACAGTTCCATTAGGTTCTACAATTGACCATTCGTCTCTGGATACCAAATAATTGCGATAATTGGATGCTCCCGTATCTTCTATAAATTCTGAAAAATCAACATGATTTTAACATTTCGGACAGTAATAATATATGTTAATCCCTTTCATACTTTTTTTGTTCTACATATAAACAAGTCGTTTTATTTCTTTGTTATTTTTACCTTGAATGCGAGTGACCAACTTATGAATTTTACCTCAAAATCACGAATCTGACGTCTATAAAAGAGAAAGCCAAATACAGGTACACCGAAATAAGATTATTTTCAGTTTCTTTGTATTGCGGACTTCTTCTTAAGAAAATACATGATCCTACCTTGTCTGATTAGCAAATATGTTCCAATGCTTCCACCAACAATCAGAAAGATTAAAAGGAATCCGAGCAGGAAATAGCCGACGTCAATACGCTCGTTGCGAAAAATTAGTGGAGTTTGCTCGTCTGAGATTATAGTATCATCCTCTTCGATTTGAATCCTGCTACTGCACGGAAGAGGTGTGACTGCAAACAAATAACATAAATTAATTATTTTCATTAAGGAAACAACAAGGCGTAAAGCGAGAGATACTCATGCAATTTCCGTTAAGGTCGTCGGATTTTCTACACATTTTCATTTGTTGCAATGTATTTTTTACACTTTTTGTTGATGTATACCACAACTGGTTTTAAATTTATTTTAAGATTATGAGTAGTATACCTTTTGTAAACCATTCCGTGCCCATGTTGTCACAGAGCGTAAAGGTTCTTTAGTTCACATCGGGGAATCTTTAGTAGCTGAGGTCACGATCAAACAACAGGCAGGAACACACAAACCGAGTTCGAATTGTAAATGCAGTTATGGTATTTAACTGCAGCGCATGCTCTTTTATACTTCTTGTACTGTTTGTTTTTTACACAGCAAACAGATCATTTATGCACGTGGTCGCCCAACCAGCTGCCAGTTTAAAGTGCGAGTTTGCTCGACTTAATCTTCATATGATTGAACTTAATCAGGACAACAATTAGGCGCAATCTGGTCAATACACCGAATCCCATTTCCTGTCACCATTTCAAAAATCTAATTCTCTTTATCTACTATTGTGTGGCGTCTTTTTGGATGATAGAGTGCAGCCAGACGAGCGAAGTTCTGTTTATTAACGCATGAAATAGTAAATATCACCAAGATAGTTTCTGTTTAAGAGGAAACGAAGCGTGTAAACATTTCAAACATATTTTAGTTGCTTTATCATTAAATGAAAATGGTATATTTTTAAATCAACATTTCCATTTAATTAATTTATATATTAAATTACAGGAAATTAGAGGAAATATTTATTTAAAAAATATTATATTTTTCTTTAACTAAAAATTAAATTTATTTCACTCTATCTACTTAAATACAACAAAGTTATAGTAAATTGCAATATGTATGAAATATTGATAAAACGCGAAATTTTTGGTAAGTTATTTATAAAAAAAACTATATAATAATCATATTTATTATAGCAGTCATCGAAACAGATAAAAACACAAGATATTCATACTGAAATAAAAAAATCCCCACTTTGCTTTCAAAATATTATATGTCAGAAAAATAAAATTTAATTTTTCATTGAACTAATATTAAAAAAAGACTTTAATGTTAAAAAAAGGAACGAAAGACCTATGGTCTATAGTCCTTTGCAGCAATACCAGTATATTTTTCTTCTAGTTGTTGCAATAAATGTTATTACAGATTGATATTGGTTTAATAATAATTTTATAATAAATCGTAGTGCATTAATTCTCTAAAATGTCGTTATAGCTGTTTAATAGTCATTTAATTCACCGGAGATAGTAAAACTTTGAATGAAGAATGATTTTTCTTACGTAAAATTTATTTATAAGACAAATACATAAATGAAGATTAGTTTAGCTTTTTGTCTGAGTCTGCTATTCATTTAGACTTTATTCATGTAAAATCGTTATAATGATCGTACTAGTGTAGTATTATAATCAAGTGTTAAATACACAAGTATACATTAATAATTTTAAAAAAATCGTCAGTATTGCGGACTGCTGCTAAGTAGTCTCTTGTTTTTTTTTAATTATTTATGTTTTCAGGATAATAGATAATTATAATATTTGTTAAGTTTAAGGGACAATTTGTCGCCAATAGGTTGAATTGAAAACAGTGTAAAACAAATAAAAATGATAAATTCATACTTTTATTTGTTTATTAATTTTAAAGCGTAAAATTTATAAATTTATTGTTACACAATATTTGGAAATTACTATTTTTTCTATACATATATTATAGTTGTTAAAATATGTATTACATTTAATTATTAAAATAGAATAAAATGTTAATAAATTGTCCTTCATAAGATGGTTTATAATTTGGTAATGAGACTCACAGGATGAAGATAGATAATAGAGGAAAATTTGAGCTAGTCGGATGATTTAAAATAAATAAATAACTATTTAGATATCAAATATATCATGTTAATAATTTATCCATAGACCTCTTGGACCAGTTACGTGAAGTTTGCAAAATAATGTTTTTAAATGCATAATATGAATTTGCAAAGGAAACTAGTTAGAAGGTGTTATAAATATATTTTCTAAAAAAAAAATGTGTTCATTTCTCTTATTAAAGTACTGCATATACTTTATATATGTATTGAGTTAATAAATAAAGTTTATTAATGTTAAAATTAATATTAGGTCGGTGCAAAATTAACAGGCGTTTATAAATAATAATAATACTTATATATAATAAACAGTATTTATTGTTAACACGAACTCAATATTATTTGAAAATGAACATATTTTTTGTCTTTTTGCAACGATATTTGCAATCTATCCAAATCGGACATTCAGTAAATCACCACGTCATTGCAGATACTTGTTCAGAACCGTTGCCTATTGACAACTAATTCATTTTGTTGGCTGCAAATATTTGGAAGTACCAGGGTTTGAACCCGGGACCCCAAATTTTGCGAACGACGACTCAAACCATTCGGCTATGAGTCACCGATAAGCTGAAGATAAAAGCGAATTATGATAATTCTATCATATAATTACTATTTATCGAATCTACAAAAGATTATTGACAGTTTTAAAACGTAAACAATATATTGGTTTTAAAGTTTGAAGGTAAATTGAAAAAAAAAGGTATGTAAGTAGGATATAATTGTTGTTACATAATAGGTAACAATACTAGATATTAGTGCAATAGAGTATGGGGAAATACGTTGAATATGTTTATTATCCAATGCGGCAAATGTACAATAGTTTATAACATATCAATGTTTCGTTTACAAGTACAAACTGTCTAATATTATTGAAATAGAAATATTTAAATAACTAAGGAAATAATATTAATATAAAAAGAAATTATCAAACCTCGGCAACAACCCATTTTTTTATGCTAATATTGAGAAGGACACAAAACGTATATACAGAAACGAGTCTTGCCACTAACTGAGGCTGTGAATTATACCTGGCTTTCTTGTTGGCCGAAGACAACCCTCGAGAGCAGTGCGGCCAATATTGCGAAAATAAAAGAACTGACTAGATACGAAAAATCCCTTACAGAACGACCCTATCGCGATTCTCTCTTTTCTTTGATGTTATCATCAATATCCTTCCATCGCCTCAAATTCTCGTGGCACATATCTAACAGAGACTTAGTTTCGGGGATCAATTGATAGAGGAGGGTGTAACAAGGCGAGCAAATTCCTTTCAGGAAACCGACCTGAGAGGCTGGTTGATGGTCAGTTTGGTTTCTGTCCATCATCGGCAACGGCGTTCGGCCATTTTTCTTCTCCTCGTCGCCCTGATCGTAAAACTCTTGGAAAATAATGTCGACGGTCTTTACTTGCACTTCCCAGGGTTTAGCGCTAGCGGATAAATCGCTTCCGGTCATCGCAATTGCTTGAATGAGTCGCCTGTGGTCCTGGTTATGCCACGAGAAATTGTCCTCCGATAAAATCTTCGATAAACGATCTTTGTTGTTGAAGAACAGGGCCAGATCAGTTGCCAAGATGCAGTGCTTCAACAGATCGAGGACTTCCTTGTACTCGGTACTGGATAGTTTGCTAAAGATGTTGTGGCCTTCCTGCTGCAATATGGTCACAGTCTGGTTGAAATGATGATGTTCCATGGTTGAAGTTGAGTAGATATTGGCCAGTGGAGAAGCCGTGTCCAGCATGAACTTATTCGTTTTACCGCGATGATCCAAATCGTGGCATAACGCCCCAATATACAAAGCTAAGCTCTAAAAACAAAAATAAACGTATATATTATAGAAGTTTAATATATAATTGTTTTACCTCATTTAAACTAAATATGTTGTTTGAATGCTTTATGATCGTGTACATGGAATTAGCCACGGAAAACCCGTGCGTCCAGTTGTGGTAAGGAACTCTTCTGTAGTTCTTTCTAACGGTTAAAGTGAATCGAATCAAACTGTTTTTATCGAATCTGGTGAGACCGAAGAGGTCTATGAACATGTATATTGCGTGTTTGGCCTTCTCATTGTCTTTCAACCCAAACGGATTGAAGTAGTAATCGTCTACTCCTATTATCTTTTCTGGAATTCCATTCCCTAAGGCCTCTTTGAACTCTTCCTCATTGCAAGTGTTATGGTAACTAAGCACTTCCAAAGCCACGCGGTATTTCTGTTCAGACTTCTTGATTTGATCGTAAAGTTGAGCGTGATGTAAAGCGAGTCCACAATAGATGGCAAACATTTCAAAAGCATCTTGATCTTCCTTCGTGAACATACCTATGTGCTTATTCACCATTTGCACGACTCCTACAAATGTATAAATAAAAAATTTAATTCCACATTCTAATTCTATATTATAAATTAACTTTACCAATAATTCTTCCTTGTATGTAAATGGGCATGCATAAAATGGTATCTGTTTTATAGCCGGTCAATTGATCAATGGATCTATTAAATCTGGCATCGGAATAGGCGTCAGAGATGTTTAAAATTTCTCCAGTTGTGGCCACAATGCCTGCAATACCGATTCCTAGCGGGAATCTAATTTCTTTGGAAGTGTCTTCCACCCTTTCTTCTTCATCTAATCCAACGTCAAAGATTGTTGCATATAATTGATTATTCTTGGTATCAACCAAAAACAGAGAAGCCCTATCCGCATCCACGAGCTTTTGTGCGAAATTCATAATCTTTTTCACCAATTTATCAATGCTAATCATATCTTGGAAAATTGATCTGAAAATTATACATTAATAAATATTTATAGTTAACTAAACTTTTCTATGAATTACTTGACGACGTCGAGCAGAAAATCGTTAAGTTTCTTCTGCTGATTCATGCTGAAATATAAGTCTGCATAGTGCAAGGCAATCCCACCCCAGACAAGATAACTCATTCCTATTTCCTCGTCTTCCTCGTGAAATGGTTGTTTTCCTTTGAATTTCCACAGCTCTAATATTGCGGCCAATTTTCCATTGGAGACCACCGGTTGGCACATCACTTGGCACTCCTCTCCCTAGATGAATGTTCAATGAAATTTACAATGTATATTTACATGAGTTAATCGGTTAATTTACATCTTTAAAACAGCCGTTGGGAAATCTACTATCCATTTGATGGTAGGAAACACGAACGGATTCAAGCTTATCGATCACGTATGCGACAACGGCCGTCGAGGCTTTCGAACTGGTCTTTATGTTTCCTTTGAAAATCGACGTCCTACTTAGATCTGCGTTTTCGATCAGTATCAATCTGTAAATGCATAACATTTTAGAGCATACTAAAAATATGTAAAACATCGAATTAAATACTGAAATCCATCGGCATCCACCGCAGAACTAATGCAGCTGGCCAATTCCCAAAGAACCTCATCTTTGGTCGGTTGCTTCTCTAAGCTCGTGGTCAGATCCTGCAGCATCTTCCTTTTATCCGCGTGTACGCAGAACTTCCACTTGGACAGGCTAATCTTCCTATCGTTTTTCTGCTCATGTTTCTTTTTCATCTTCTGCGATCTGCGTATGATCCATCGCTCCAGCTGCTCTAGCTCTATCTCCTCCATCACGAACCTGTCCAGGAAATCTGGATTCGAGCGCAGGAATTGCGTAACGCCATCGCCTTTGAAAAAAAAAACATCAAACGTATTATTAAGCCGGTTGTTATCAGCGTATAAATATGCTTTGCCATTATCGCAACGCGGAAAATATTTACTTCTATTACAAACATTATTAATACTATTATGTATTTGTGTAACTGCTTACATTGAATTATTTTAAAGTCATCTGCAAAGGAATATTTAACAATAATCAACCGAGTTTCTAAGAAACCTATTTATCGTCTTAAACAAGACATTAACATGACAAGTTGTTTGATTAAAACTAAATAACTCAGAGCAAAGGATTATTCAACGAGTATAGATGTAATGGACTACAAAGAGTATCAATTAATCACGCTTTATATGAAAGCCTGTCATCGTTTATTGTTTTTAGCAGTTTTTCTTTTCTTGTATAATAACAACACTTGTAGAATAGTCAAAAGTTAACGATTATAAATTTATTAAAATATTCCAGATTCATTCATAGAAACGCGTACAAAAAAATCATGCAATTTATCATTATACCGTGATTTTCAAGTACGTACTTGCATATACTATAAATAGAATAATGATGACTATCATAATAAAGTTCAATCTATTTTAAACAATGCCATAGTACACTAATTATGCGTACAATAGTAGTAATTATTTAAAAAAATAAAGCGAAATTAATGATAGTGGAATACAGATTAAAATATCAATGATATGATTAACAATATAAAATATGTATAATGTATTACAAAAAATAATACTTTTATCTCTTAATGACGCGGCTTTAATACGTGTTAGTTTTAAAATATAGTTAAGCGATAGTCTTATATCGATGAACTTGGATGGGTATTTTGTAGACAGTAAAATAATTATACATTTATGAAAAGTTTTGTATTAAACTTTTTAAAGATAATCAAAGTATATAAAAATTAAAATAAAAGAATATAGAAATGTGCTACATTCCCCGAAAAGTATTTATTTTTGAAATCTAAAAGTACCATCCATTTTTTTTCATTATTAATTTGAAGTTGCATTATTTCAAACAAACATAAGCAATTAACGAATTAATTGTTATCTAAAAAAAAAACAAAAAATAAATAAAGAAAATTATTTTGATTGAAATAATTCATTTTTCTAGTAAATTTTATCAGTGTTAAGTGAAATGATGTAAAGTCATTGATAAAGTTCATAGAATCTTATTATTATCGGACATTATTTTGCCATTAACGTAAGATCATAAACGGCTTTCTTAAAAGCCGTCATTTTCAATTAAACTGTTAATAAAGTTTAAAATATTTAATGAAAAAATTGGTCATTAAGATTTTTTTTCATTTTTTTTAAATATTTAATATTAACATTTATGTATTAATTAATTCAAGTGATATATTTACCTATAATAACTACACAAATATTATTAATTTATGGATTTGTTTGGGTGTTTCTTTCTGTATGTAAAAATAAATACTAATACAATTTAAATTATTATATTAATGAACACTTTGATTAATTAATTCATTTCTAATAAAATCGTAAATATGAAAATATGCACTAATATTTTGCAAATATTTTGTAAACAAAATTGCTTTGAAGTAGTAAATATTGAAATGATGACTAATAATTAAGGTAAAAATCCATGAAGAACTATATTATATTTTAAAGAGAATTTACGGAATGACTTTGTATGATATACATTTAATGAAATGTCATCAGCGACGTATAATCGATAAATCTTGGTGACGGCCTTTAAATAACATGTCAATTAGTATATTAATCGTACCCTAACAACTAATCCGCTTTGACACAAGCTCGTAATAAATTAAAAATTACTTCTTCTTTTTCTTGTAATTGTGATCTCTGTGTACTAGTGATTTTATCAAACATTTTTTAACATAAGGTAAAAGTAATTAGTCTTTATTTTATGCACAAAATGCAATTCTTTGCACATTGATATATCACATAGGGGCTTGTTGTCACAACTGTTTTTTTTTTCAATTTATGTACTTAGCCAATATTTATTGTTTTGAATAATTTAGGAATATTGTGATAAGCTATACTAGACTTGGGATAGTTATTACAAATATAACATGTGATTCGGTGGTCCAGAATGCATAATTCATGTGCCCATTGCTTGAATTCAAAACACTGCACCCATTTTTTCTACATATCTAATTAAAGTTCGATAATTTCTTCCTTACATATCTAATACAAAATGAGAAAATGAACTTTGTGACAACCAACACACGTGACAGCCTCGGTCTCTACTTAATATTTGAATAAGACTACCATATAAACCGATATACATTGAATATTTTTGAATATAATAAACAAAATTTATTGTATTCCCAATACTGTATATTATCGACAATTATTTCTTAATTCGTAGTTAGTAAATTATAGTTTCATATTGCTATATTTAGATATGAAATAAGTCTAGAATATATACACTATTTGAAATAGCTATATAATAAAATCTGTATTAAAATATTTTTCTGTGATATTATAGCATTTAATATATTATTTTAATAATCTAGTTAACATCTGAATAAAAAAATGTCGTTTCAAACAGTCAGTATTCATTATAAAATTTCTAAACAACTAATTTTAATTGAACAAAAGAATTTTTAAAAAATTGTACATGAAACCAATTCTTTTTTCTTGCAATTTTAAAGCTCTACAAGTTTCAAACAGTCCGGCATGGAGGCGGATCAGATTATCCGCACTGTATTGATAAATTCACATTTATATTTAAGAGAAATTTTCGTTTTGTTATGATTTCATTTTTAAATGTGGATTCATTTTTTAAGATTATTTTATTTAATTTCGAGTAGAAACTATTTTCAAAATATTTTTTAATTACTTAAAGTTTTGATTAAGAATAGTAAGTAATAAACACTAACAATTATTACCATTTGTTTAACTATTTTTTTAAATAATTGATTTATAGATACAAATACTATAAAAATTTGATAAACTTTAGGGAACTAGTCGACTTTGGTCCTTTCGCTCTTAATTCCAGTATTAAAGTATTTACAAAACTGATTATTCAGTACAATTACTTGAACTAAGTTATGAAAAAGTCAAGTAAATAAATTTTATTTACATTATAAATATTGATATTTTTTTGTCTACATACTTGTTATCATTATCCAAATTTGGTGCACTTCACATAGCTTCTAACAAAACTCCAAAACATGAACACATAAAAACAACTATCTTAAATAATGAATAGTGCTTGAAACAAACTATAATGAGTACACACTATAATTACATAGATATCCGATAAAATTACAACCGAATGCGATAAGCTACCAGATAATAACAATCGGTTATAGTCACACATTTTTTTTGTTAGTATATGTATGTTCATGTTTCGTGTTCCTATATTTCTTTTTGCGTGAGATGTTTTACCTGTGAGTTGTTGCATGGGTGACATGTTCGGACTCAACTGGTTGTTGTAGCCGGCACCGCGGCTACCAACGTCATATTTCGTAGTCGTTATCGGAGACCCTGAAACAAAACGGGTCTGTTGACTAATTGATAAGCCCATGTTTTTTTTTCGGTTTATATTTGGTGTACTCTAGCTAAACTAACAAACGTTTCCCAAAAAAAAAATAAACGTTGTAGTCCGTTTTAATGAAATGACAGAATGCGAGAGCATCGCATCGAGAAACTAATCAATTTTCGATTAGGTTGCATTTTTGCGAAGCGCAGAAAAATTTGCCGATTAGATTCCAGCTTGGCGTATGCAAATTTGGTGGATGTACCTATCTATCTATTTACTCGGAATATGAGTCGCCATTGCTATGCTATGCCGATAACGCGTATCATCTGTTGTACTTTCTGTTGTTGTCTCGTGTACTTATATCAAACATGACAAGATCAAAAAGGTTGGCGCCGGCTCACCTGACCCAAAGGAGTACCGCGAAATGCCGAGCACGCTTCATGCGCGCGCTTTGCAAATGCCTTATCTGCTCCGTTCTTTTGTTTTGTATGCAAATTATATGCACCATAACAACTTTATTACTTAATCTGCATTCTAATGTACAGATGGCTTTGTTACACAGTACAGTTTTCCTGAGATTCACGAAAACGCAGGGTAAGGTAAAAATAATTATTAGATACACTAACGTCTTCCGTTAATCAAAGTCAAAATTGAAATAGACGTATATTACGTAATAATAATTTTCACTTACCCCAAATTCTCTTCTTTTGAGGCTTGAAAACACATCTTAAGGAATATTTTGCTCATTCATTTTGCTTCATAAAAAGAGCTATCATCTCAAAATAAATACCACATATAATTATAGTAACAGTAACAGTTTTAAATTCAAACTTAAAGAAAACAGTCATTGAAATATTTTACTATACAATCAATATATTATAATTAGCTGCAGTTTTCTTTGTGATACATAAAAGGCATTCGACATGTTATCCAAAATAAGACTCTTAAAGATGAATATTTGGTATTGAAAAAGGTATCTGAATTGCTTTGAATTGAATATACCATAACACACTCGATTGGGTTATTTAATGAGAGTCGACAAAACAGTATATGGTGTATGGCAAGTAATTGTAATTGCGTCAAACCTATAAACATAAAAGACGTTTTGGCATTAAATGGTACTTTATACAAGTATGTACACGACACATGCATTATTTATAGTAGATCTGTGCCTGGAAACGTATTAGAAGAAATTAGAGGTTTTAATCAACAATTAATCAAGTTTAAAATAATGTTATATCGAAAAATTCTGACTATAAATATGAATTAAAGAATAATAAACTTATAAAAAATATAATAACGATAATATTTTTTTAACATCATGACCAAAATACAAACATTGAAGCACAATGTAAGCATAATTCAAACAGAACGATACTATTATAACATTATCTCTTTACACTTTATACTTTATTACGTTTTAATTACGAAATACATATCATTATAATACAAATAATATGATATAATGATAGCAATAAATGCATTGTTGTAATTAAAAAAATAATGTCAAGATCGTTTGAAAATTATACTAATTTAGAATTCAAAATTATAGAGATTTAAATGACAGGTCTGTAGGTATTCGGTTAATTCAAGTTTGGGAAACGAACATTCTCGGTTAATATTACTTTTGAGAGAGCTATATGATGCATAAACCACTTTTTAAATCGGGTTTACTATAAGTATAAATTACATTTTATCTGAACAATCATCGATCTTTAGA
Source organism: Nicrophorus orbicollis (assembly GCA_018845635.1). Taxonomy (NCBI): domain Eukaryota; kingdom Metazoa; phylum Arthropoda; class Insecta; order Coleoptera; family Silphidae; genus Nicrophorus; species Nicrophorus orbicollis. Next base: position 327,264 of record JAFMTC010000181.1, read on the forward strand.
ACAATACTTATAAATATCTTGTAAAACATATGCTTTTTTAAATATTTTTATTATATATTGTAAACAAAAACACAATAAATTAAATAATATTCTTTATTTTAATTAATTAATAATTGAATGTATTGTAGATAGATAGGTTTGTTATTAGTAATTTCTTATTACATTTTCATAAACATGTTAGATTTATCTTACAATAGTTCAAAACAGTATAGAAGAATCCGAATAGAAATCATTATATATTTATAAAACATTTATAGTTTAAAATATATCTCAAAATAAACATATTTTGTTACTCAAGAAAAACATATTTAGTTTGTTGAAAAAAAAATATCTATTTGTCAGAAAAATGTACTTGTTAATAATATTTACTAATAAATAATAATTGGTGGTAGTAACATGGGATAGTGTTCAAAATAGTTAAATTTATATTTAGCTAAGTCCTAAATATACATATATATATATTTTCATGACTACGTTTTAAAATTATTTTATTACAATATATATATAAAACCAATTATTATTTGTATCTCATTAAAATATTCTCAATAGCAATGAAAAAAAACCTTTCAACATTTTATTAAAATGAGAAATGTACTTTGATCAATAATAAATAGAAAACCATTAAATTTATACAATTAATAATGTTTTATGAATCATAAAATCGACATGATTTTGTTATTTTAAAAATGAAATAATAAAATTTTATATTGGTTAAAATATATTATTCTAGGACAGACGTTTTTTTACAGTGATATTAAAATATAAATTTAGTATTTCTATTGGTGTGTGAAGATAACAATACATCGAATAGTATAGAAAATGGGTTACTACAACCGTACTAATCGAGGCACTAAATAATACAAATTATCTGTACAAAAGAAACTTGATCGTGAGCATTCTTGAATTTGGCAAAAAATATATCAACGAACGTTTTTAAAATAGAAAGTTCTAAAGTTTATATATTAAAAGTGGAAGGGTAAGAAAGGATTAATACTACTGTTATAGAAGAAAAAGGATAATTTATATGTTATTCCAATGTATCTTTATATAGCTATATTGAATATTAAAGTTGCGCTATGGATGCATTAAATATGGTTATAGATCTCGCATTGAATTAAGATATAAAACTATAACAGAATTAAGTTTATTGTATAATAATAAGACTTAGGTCGTTAGCCTTTTAGTCACTTTTTTGTGATTAATAAAGATGTTTATTATTATTAATAATTAACTTGAAGATTTAGATCATTAATATATGTTATGGAATAATGAAAATAATCTTAAAGAAAAAGCTTATTAGTTCGTCAATGTATTATTTAGTTTATAATATATATAATGAATATTTATTAGAATACATAAAACCTTTCCCGAAAAATATGCCATACAACGAATTCAAACACCTCGAAGGTAAAATGAAAATATAATATTGAGACGTAAAACTTTAGAAGTACGGGAATTCAATTTACCGATAGAACGAATCCTATTTACATGGAGATTGTTTTCGATTTTCTAATTTCGACGAATATCGAGGAGAAGGAATCTTGCAAATATTTCCTATCGGAAATGCGAACTTTCTAACAATCGTTTTTCTCCTCCGGAGTTGCACAAACATTGTAAACGGGAGCGTCCAAATTGGCAATTAGTTAATTAGAAGGAATCCATAAAGACAAGGAGCGTGTAAGTAGGTTGCATTTATAAATTACGAAAAGGCAAATTAATTTGTTGTGGACGAGGATTTATTGGCTCCGATGTGGTGGCTTCGCTAACGAGGTAGGCCAGTAATAGCCCATTCCCCACGTTCCCATTACGTATTTACGGAAACTCAATTACGTAATGTCCGTGCATCGGACATCGGCGAAAGATTGAAACGTATGAACATGCTAAATGGACTTGGAAATCTCTTTGTCTTTCGATTTCAATTATAGGAATTAACTTGGTACAGGGAATAGTTTAAACAAAGCACAAACAGCTTTGAGATGCGTCAAAGATTTATCAGTTTAATTACTTACATTCGTGGCATTTAACTGTTGCAGTCTTCGGAGAAGTTGCTGTTAGGTGAACTTAAACAGGGAACAACGAGAGTAGGAGTCTCCACCAAAGGAACAAGTGGTTTACTACGGCTCGTATTCTAACAGTACAGGAGTATATTGGAATCTCACCAAGGCCGTAGGCGTGCTGTCGTATTGTTTCATTAGTATTGTACGCATATACACGGTATTTCCTTCCAGAAAAATAACGAATTCACATCGATTCTTATTGCTGCCTCCGAAAATTAAACTATAAATTACTTCAACACCCAAATAAATTGTTGTTTCTACATTGCAGAGTATAAAGATCTACTTGAAATACGACTTCATACCGATCAAATGAAAATCGATGTGTTTTGTTAGTATTAAATCAGCTTACAGTGGAGTGTAAATAAACTGACCTTCAGGTTGTTGCGTTTCACGATTTATTTGTTGTTGTGTTCGATTACATATTTTTTTAGTTACTAAAAGGAAATAGAAACATGTACTTCATTCACCATTGTGAGGATCGAATGTGATAATTCTAGTTTACCTTTGCTTGAATTTGAATTATAAAACTACATTTTATTGGAATGTTTATCACAAATAAATTGTTTTTTTTTCTAGTATGATTTATTTAGGATTGTAATGTGAGTTTTCAATTAATGTTGTTTGCTTTAAAATGAACCAAACTGATCTGGTTTTTACAAGCAAACATTATTAATGACGTGATTATTAAAAAATGTATCATAACTAAACTAAAGAGTGAATTGTAATTTGAGTATATTTTTAAATCTTTGATGAAATTGGGTGTTCAGATCTTCTATTCTGCATTTAATAAATTTAAAAAATCTCTTTGTCGATAAGTTCGAAACTTAACTAGATAACTTAATTTATAATTTCCTGAATATCATTTTCTTTTTCTGGTGCAATTTCTAGCTATATTTTAAATAGGAAATTTCTATGAACTATTAACGTTTTTAATTTCTGTATATTCGATGCAGATAATAAGTTTTAACTGATGTTACTAATCCAATAGTCGAATTAATAAAGTTGTGTTTGCTAAAACAAGCACAACTCTGGAGCATTGCCTAAAAAAATAATAATTTCTTCAAAATAGTTTTTATTACATTTTTACGTTAGAACAAAAGTTGTTAACAAATTAGTTATTTACTTGTTAATAAGGTGACCAATTTGTTTACGAAAAATGTAAAAGTGCAATGGAAATAAATGAAACATTTTATTAATTCAAACAGAAAATAATATGCTGACATCCCTTTTAATTATTTAATTAAATACCTATTTTTTCATTGAATTAATATTTTTGTCAATATATAATTTTCTAACAACATATTGGAAATTTCGGAGCAAGAAATATTGTTTAACTAGGGTATCAATATTCAATCTTGATTTTTCATTTGTCCAAAAATCATTACTGATTGAAAAAACTCTTTCAACTGCTGTATTAGTACTTGTGCAGCACAACGTAAATTCAACAAAATTTTCATATGGAATGTGTTTATTTTTGAAATGGTAAAATTTTTCAACACATCTTTTATCAAGTTCAAGATATTGATTTTCCCATAGTTCTAATTTATTAGAATTGAAATATACATTCAGTCTTAAAAAACTCATTAAAGCCAAAAGAATCGATAGGCCCCGCTTTCCGGTCCCTCCCTATGCGTACTGCGAACATCGGGATCAAGCCAGCATTTACCCTTTTGCTCTATGCTAGGTTTCTGTTCTAGCTGAGTTGGCCTTAGCACACCTGCGTTATTATTTGACAGATGTACAACCCCAGTTAAACTCCCCGCCCCGGCCTTACAGAGGTTTCAGTCGAAAACGCTTACATCTATTACAAATGCACCGTGGTTCTCTACAAACGACTATATCTACCAATACACAAAAATCGGAATAGTCAGGGAAGAGATAGCAAAGTCCAGTATAAAATGTCACCATCGTTTGGACGACCATCCAAACCAACTTGCTGCCAACCTAACAAATACAGAATCCCATCGACGTAGATTAAAACGATTCAAACCACAAGATCTTCCTAATCGCTTTACTGATTTGTGAATGTTGCATGTTTGTTAATCTTTTCTAAATAATTTTCATTTTAGTTATTAGTGGAATTTGATCGCTGGGCCAATCTCCAATATTTATACATTTTTTTTTCATTTTTCCATTTCAGTTATAACTGGAACTTATTGTCTACTTTTTGTATTCTTGTAGATAGATTACTTATAAATTTAATTAAAAAAAAGTCTTCTAATATTTTCAGACAATTGAACAGTTTGTTGTTGCATCTCAGAATACAGATATTAACAGATTAGTTTTAAAATATCGAAGAGGATGACAGGTCGGATGACACTTTTCGAGGAAAGAAAGAACCTATAGAGGAAGGACAGTCCCTAAAGTAGGACGATTGGTCACCCTATTGTTATTCATTTTTTTTCAATTAACTTTGCATATTAGATATAAAATGACATTTGAAATTGCAAATTTATATGTAACCGACGTAAATTCGAAATTATATGCAAGATCACTTTAATACTTTGAAGATAACACTGCCGATGACAATATTATAGGAACTATAATAATATATATAATTTATTATTTCTACAAATTTATTATATTTATCAACTTCGGGGATTTCTAATCTTTCTCTACTTGATACCAATCGACACATAAATGATTAATATTGTAATGAACCAATCTCGCCAAGTATCAAGTTAATTTGTCTCCAAGTGATCACTCAAATTTATTAGACACTATACATTTAATAGAATACATTATTTATCTGGTCAGTTTAATAAAACGTGAAACTTATTCTAGTTGTGAATTCGATTTGTAACAAATCCAACTGGTAAATATGAAATCAAGTATACAGTATAACTTTACTATATGTGACATGCAATATGTCACCAAGGAAGTTTTCGTATCCTGGAAGAATAAAACAGTTCCCCTTTTCTGTACGAACAGATGTAGCATCATGGAAGGTAACATACAACTGCCGTCACATTTTTATTCAATATATTCAAGATTTTTGCATTTTATTATTTCACTTATCTCATATTTATACTTTTTTCATATATTATCTGGATTCTGAAGTAATATAATGATATTTTTAAAACTTTGGATAAGTTTCTGAATTAAAAACAAATATGTAATTATATTAGTACGGTACGATACTCGTATTATAATTTCATATAAACTGGTTTAAAATCAATTAGATAAATTAAATAATAAACCAGCACAATCTCTTATAAAATGTGAGTTATTGTCGTCTGTAAACGGTATTATCATTCTTGAATGTAAAGTTAAAGAATTCAAGTTATATACAAAGTAAAATCAAGTTGCACGTGTAAGATATTGTAAAGTTTAATTTTCGGAAATCGGATTTTAAATTAATATTGTCATTTAATTGTTATGTTATCTGTATATTTAACAATAACCACACAGTTGTGAATAAAGTTAAATATAAACATTATTGAAATACTAAATTGAGAAAGTTAATATATGCAATTTAATATACACTTACTGTAATCACAATTAAAAATTGCAAATATTAAAAAGAATATTCAATAGAGGGAATCCTAACAAAAACAAAATATATTATTACTAAACTATACATTATTTTAACTATATATCACATTAAAAAAAGGAAGAAGCAGATTTTTTAACATTTATATAAATATTTAAGTAACTCTCTTGTCATGATTAACAAATGACACCCAGTTCTTTAACATACAAAGTTATTTCGTTAGGCGAAATTTAAGTTATGCAAACATATTGCAGATAGAAAAAATTGAAAATACTTTGGATTAAACAAAGAAAAGTGTTATATAAACAAATACATGTTTATTATATTTTTTTTCTGACTTTTATCTAATAAGTTTATACAGAGTAATTGCATTTAACATTATTTGCTTAATTATAACACTATTATATGTAACTGTTTAAATCTTTGGTTATTAACGTTCTTTTAGCACATATTTCTTTAATTTTTCAAATCTTCCACTGAAATACCATCATCTTCTCAATGTAATATATTCTAATATCTACATTTGCATATTGATTTCCATTCAGAAAACTTCATTTCTTTGATGTTATTTTTTCTTCTAGTAAAACTTCAGGACTTAGATTGCGCCATGTACTTCTTTTCAAGAAGTTTTTACTCACATGTCCTCTTTATCGTGTAATTCAATTCAATCATTTACTGTTTTTGCAGCTAATATGTTTTAATTGATGATACTACATCCGGGTTGAACTGGGAAAAGTTGTATTTGCAGAAGAAACACAACTTTAACTTAATTTGTTATATCAAATAAGGCTTGAAATTGCTAGCTTTGTAGACCCAGGTATAGTTTTATTATTTAGTATACATTTCTAGACTAATTAGTAATCAGTTAATTATATGTTATTAATATTGTTAGAAATGTACAATTATATTTTTTTATTATCTCACTTTATATTACAAACATTATTTGATTTTTGATTGATTTGTACATTCTCCAATTTTATCTAGAGTTGTACTTAAACCGCGATTATCCTAATCCTTTTCATCTTTACTGGCGAGACCGACTGATACAAAAGGCAGGAAATCAATCATTCAATGAGATTTGATCTGCGAATATTTTAAGTTAAAACAAATACTCAATACGCGTTAGGTACAAAATTAAATGAACTTGGCTACTTCTCAAAGTATTTGAAGTTAATTTTGATACAGTTTATAGCAAAAGAATATTATGAGGCAAATTAAAACTACAGTAATACTTCCAATATTGCGGATTTATTATAACACGGTTGAAAATTTTAAAACAAATAAAACAACATAAATGATTTTTCCCCTGTACACTCATAACTTGCTTTACGGCCTAGATACGTTCGACGAAACTTGGCCGCAAAGCGAAAAGCCGTATAACGAATCAATTATTGCGCTTGCGCATGATTGGCAATATGTAGTTATGTCGACATCGACAAAGTTTTTTTGCCGTTATAGCGAAATATTTTAGGCCGTAAATCCAAAATGTGGGCGTTAATTGAAGAGGGCCGTTATAGCGAAATGCCGTATAAAGAGCGGCCGTATAGTCATGGGTGTATAGTCAAATCACTTTTTTAATTTATCTTATTTTAAATTATTTAATTAGTTAGGTTTTAAATAGTGAGCGATTTTAGAAATACCCATTACCCGTACTATGCGAGGTATTGCTATATATCTAATAAGGATCTAGTAGAAAACAAAGTATCACGCAGTAAGTAAATGTTTTAAATTGTAGTATCTTACATTAAATCATCAATTTGTTTAGTATTTCTCGCAGTAACTTTGGTAATTTATTTCAGTAATTTATATTCCAATAATATATTAGTCACGTAAAGAAAATAAATGAATCCACGAAAAATATGTACCAAATATTCAAATCACATCACTTATACGTATTGAATATTGAATACTAATATATCTATCAAAATAGTGCAATATTTAGTTCTAGAATAATATTTTCAATAAAGTTTTTTTTGTTATTGTTAGAAAGTTTTAAATATAAAATAACTTATGTCCTATATAAAAAATATGTTTCACACATTGTGTTAAAAAATATGTTTTGAACGATTAAACTTAGATATCACGCACCCCAATTCTAACCTATTTTTTGAAGTCAAAGTAATGATTTTAGTTTATTTTTTTTCATAGGGTTAATAATTAGTGTATATTTATTTACCAAGGATTTTCGTTTTTTGTCTATTATTTTATTCAATAAAATGAAATAAACAAACATTTCATTGAATTTTCAAATATAAAACAATATCCTTTAATGAGGTTATTTATACATAAATTAATTAATTAATGAATCAATAAAAAATGTTTTACGTTCTTTAAATAATTCACTTATCTACTAACATACAAGTGCATTGTTATTAATCATAGATAGTTTCGTAAACTTGTTGATACATTTTGTCTTTTCGTGCATAATGTTCAATTGTTTATTGTTTCATTTCACTTCAGATAGACCACAGAATAGCAATGCATTCATAGAGACGTGCATATGCGACAACTATTATTATTATTGTTCGTTTACACGATTGTTGTCTCACCTGGCGTTTGTTGTTGATGTAAACCACACAAATGGGCAAGCGATCTCATCCACATGTCTCGTTGCGACGCATCACGACGACTGATACTGAATCAATTGATAACGCGAGTCTCATCTCGTCATCAACTTACGTATACATCATTTTGATATACCGACCATGAAGCACACCTGGAGTATGCGCCACATAGCTTGATAATAAAGTAGTTAACTAATCAATCTGTATATATTTATATAATACAACATTCATGATGTAATCCTTGGTTCATCATCAATGATTTCGATTTATACTCTGACATTTTAGGTAGTAATTAATCTAAATTGGTAAGAAATGTCCATGTATATTGAAGTGAATTTAGAGACTGTTGTTTCTGATGGCCGGAAAAATAAGAAGAAGTAAAAAGAGAACAGTAAAAATGCAGAATAATGAGGAAACGGAACATGCGGTTCATTGCCGTTTTATGGTTGATTGTTTTTAATATTATTTTTATTATGATTATGCCCCAAAAAACGTTTTTTCGTCTTTTATTTGTTCCTGTACTGTGTTTTGTACCTTTTTTTCGATGTTTTTTCTTAATTTGGTATTTTTAGGGAATGGTTTTATTTCTCAAAATAATTCTTATTATACATTAAATCACCTGAAGAATGTCAAAGTTGATTTTTTCTTTATAAAACAATCTTTAAACAAATATAGATACATTATACAAAAGATAAATCTAAAAATTATAATTAAATTCTTAAAGACTTTGTTAGATTCTTATTTAACTAATAAAAGTTACAATTAAAAATTGACTTATTTTGTAAATTGATTTTAAATTTATTTTTTAAAGTAATCTACCTACAATAAAACACAAATAGACTTTAATAGTTTTAACATTAATTCAAAAGGGGAAAAAATGTAAAAAATTGGAGATTGACCAAACTCCACCCAAAACAAGTTTAAAGAAAGAGAACAAAGCAAAAGAGTTTTATAATTGCTTTATATATGAGCAGTTCATAGTTAAAAGAGGTAGACGAATTTTTGCCCATCAGCCAATGCAACCTTTGTACTGTCAAGCCCAGCTGTTTCCTCTTTTTTGTTATGTATGTTCAGGTATTTAGCAACATCTGCTTGTGGTAGGGCACAGGCATGTGTTAAAATGAAAAACCCGTTTTTCGAACTAGATAATTGTCTTCAAACTTATATGTTAATTCAATTGAAAGATAATAACTTTATATAAATATTAACGTATATTTGCCTATTCTTAAGCCATATTGTTAATAGTTTAAGAAGAGCTTATCTTTTGATTCTAAGTTGGTACAAGGTATTAGTAGTATTAGTTACCCACCAACTACAATCTAACTTGCCGTGTTACTTTACTTTCTAAGCTGTATCAAACTTAGTTAATTAACGGAACTCTTCAGATTATATATATTTTACGGAACACAGAAATTAAAAGTGAAAACTAAAAAATAAAAAATAATTTTATATCCGCACTTTATTAATTATTTATTTACATTTTTTGTTTTGTTAAATACATCACATAAACAGATAACAAAAAGCAAAATATTTCAATCTTAATGAAATAAATATATTCAAATTGTTACAAAGGGTTATTGACCTTAGGTCTTTGAATCTTATTTTATTTATATTTTTTAATATATAATATTGTAATCAGTCTCTGTTAATGTAGGTTGTAGTTACTACGTTATGCAGTTTTTAGTTACTACAGATTGTACATTACATTTAGGTATAAGTATTTCTTTGTGATAAGATGATTATTTTTATATAACCATTCACTAAAATTGAGATTTATTCATTAAAATATTATTAATTGTTATCCAATTTGATTTGATCGTCTATTTGGAAACTACAATTTTTCAAAATATTGCACATTATTCAATAATACAAATGAAAAAGAAGGAATAAATTATACTGTTCAGATAGGTATTACTTAGATGCGAAAGCTGTCCATAAGGTGTGGCTTATGAGGCTGTTCCGGAATCTTAATATTTCTATTGAAATAGGAAATGTTTCAATAAGGAATACTGCATTTCTAACGGTATTAGATGATCTAGATGTTATTATATTGTAAGTGTGTGTGTGTATATTAATTATGGCGTAGATGAAGTGGATTGATGTCATAAATAATGGAGAACGGTGTGTACGGCATACTGCACCGCTGATGTTTATGATTGACAAATTCAATAGATAGAAATTAATGAAGCAGATGGCGATTGGGTTCAGTGTGCCAATGGTGGGACACGCAAGATAACGCACATTTACGCTAACCCGTAAATACCGATTGCGCCCCCAACATTTTGTACTAACCTAAACCATAAATAACCGCGATTCGGTACTTAATTTTTACGTCATAACTTTAATGGTATGTTTAGTCAAATCGTTTTACAGTCGCTGTAGTTACAGTACAACCAGCAAATTATGGAGAGACCAGAAACATACAGTGGAACCGCGCTTAACGAGCACCTCTCATAGCGAGTGATTCGTATAACGAGCTAAATAATTTCTAAAAAAATTACTTGCTCATTATACTTTTCGTATAACCAGTGATGAGGAGATCTGAAATTATCGATTGTTATGTGGCTGTCAATTCTCTGATATCTTAGAACAAGTAAAAACAGAACTGTCAAACTGAATAGTAACAATGTGAAGATATATATTTGGCTGTAATTTTTGACTGTTCTCTATTTTCTCTGTTCTGTCATTACTTTTCTTAGTTTTCCGGTGACCTGAATTGTTTTATCACTCTATAATGCGTAACTTTTTGTAATTACTATTAGGTGACTAATCGTCCTCCTTTAGGGAGGACAATCCTTTGTAGGTTCTGTCCTTCCTCGAAAAGTGTCCTCCAACCAGTTATCCTTTTCGATAACTAATCTGTTAACTGTTACGTATCTAATTTTTGTTTGAAGAAATGAGTAGATTGAATGTATATTTAAATTCTGATAAATTACCACAGTGGAAAAATTAATATATTGAAATTGATAAAACATGGGTGGAAATATTTTAACATTTAAAAAATGAATACATTCAAATTCGTTTTGCTGCACTGGAACTAGTGCATCAGTTGAAATACTTTTTTCATTAATAATTTTATGGACTAGTGAGAAATTATGGTTGAATGTAAATACTCTAAAAGGGATGTAAGCATAATTAGTGTATTTTTGTACTTGTTTTTAATTGTTTCGTCCTCCTTTTCATTGGAAAAAAATGGTCACCATAATATATATTATATATGGATCTGAGAATTTCTGTATTATTCAAAGGAAACTATACAGTTCTTACGAATTTTCTGTTCGATTATAGACTTTTTTTTAATAATTACTTATCTTACATATATTGTGATTATAAAATTGAAAATAAGAATCTAAACTTGATTGTTTGTTCTTATTTCCTCTTATAAATAATAATTAATTTGATGGAGTTATTGTATTTAATAACGATAATTTGATAGGAATACATTTTCCTAAATTAGGAATATTTCAACCAAATAAAAAAATCAAATTCAATAAAAATTAAGCAGATTTTAACACTTTTTAGAGCAAAAATAAGGTTGAATTTACTGCAAGAAAGTGATTAAATTGTTTAAAATAATACCGGAAATTGTTGTTAAAATATAACAGTAATTTCATATTAACCAGTAAAATAGGTTATACCGGCAACTTCGGATCATCTAATCCTAATATCCTTTTCGCTTATTATTATTTTCTAATTAATTACAATTATGTTGATTTTGTATGGAGAAAGATGTTCAACAGTAAATACATTTTATCGTATATAAAACATCAAATTGTTTAGTAATTAAACATATTAATTCTAATAATGGAATTCAATATGTTTAAATACAATTAAATTTTTAATAAAATACTCGATTAAAAAAAGAGAAGAACCAGGAAAAATTTAAGAAGAAAATTAAAGAATTTTATAAAAACAGAACAAATTTTTAAATAGCTCACTTGTAAAACCAGCCTATGGAATACCCATGGATTGCAGCAGAGAAGCATGAACACTTAATAATTTATATGTAAATATGTAGATGTTAATAACATGAATAAATTTAAAAAATATTATATTAAGGAAGAAAGTACATAAAGATATTTCATAACAAATATTTGTTAATTAAATACCAGTTACATGATTCCTAAATGTAACAAATTATAAAAGGTTAATACTATAAATATTCTAGTCATTTGATGCAATAGTCTGCTATAATTATAACTTTTTACTGTTTAAACTGACTATTCATCCTATAATATTTACATACACCTAGATATGATAGACATTATATAAATCGAATAGGAATTAATGTAAAGAACGTATACTGTTCCCAACAACGAATTAATTAAGGAATAGAAAAAATGGAATGAACCTTTAAAGGTTTATATTTTCGAGAGTCGAAAAGTAATATTTGTTTGAATCGCAAATGCAATTTCCCTTTCAGTTAGACCAGAATTTCATATAGTCGAAGAACAAAGCAATATGCATTGCTATCAAATACAGAAATAAAAAATATAAATTGCATTTATATCAAAGCGTTTCGTTTTACGTGAGTTTTAATATCTGCATCCTTGCGAATTCGGATCAATAAGTTAATTTCGAACTTTCGATTTGAGAGGAGATAGCGGCAGCAAAAATATTATTCTTCTAAATTGTAAATAGTTCACATTTACTGTAAATGAAGTAGAGGCAATGCGTACAGTAGTTATTCCATGTTTGACTAATGCGAATTAGTGAAACTAATTTCGGGCTATGATTAAACCTTGCATTAACAATAAACTACTTACTGTCGTTCTTGTTCCTGTGATACCTTCCGCATCTGGATTCCACGTAATACCTATCCTGACGTCCACGGATTGCCGGTGATGGAGTGCGAGTCCTGCGCGAAATCCACTGACTCTCTAGTTGCGACAAAGCAGAAGAAAAGGAAAAGAAAAGTGTGTAGTCTATAGAGGTGGAAAAGGCAATAACATAAATCATTGTTAATCACTTTTGGGATAATATGTTTAAAGCACTGCTAAAGATAAGTTATTGCAAATAGTATATGTACGAGAACCTGGATACAGAACGAGTAACAAAGAGAAGGATGTGCGCGGAGAGGGAGAAAAGGATTATCGATGATTTGTAACTTGCAATTTCCCTCGTAGGGATTACGCGGAAGGTAATCGTCTTAGAATGGGATTGTTTTCTCTCCAGAGAAGTATGAAGATACCAGTAAACAACACTATTTCTTGTTACGTCTTTATGAGAAATAAGTTGCTTTAATACAATTGATATTTGCGGAGAGCACAAAATGTTTACATTAAAAATATAAATTTTATTTTGGGTGGATCAAATAGCATATCCATAAATATTTTATTTACTAATACATTATTGATACTAACGTCATCAAAAGATAGTACATATTATTTATAAAGTAGGTCTTAAGAAAATAATTCTAGTATCGACAGACTGGGATAGCTCTTCGTAACAAGTATAACAGTTGTTTTTTTATATCGAGCTTAATTATCACTGAGTACTTCAGAATGTTCTTACCAAAATAGGTAAAATAATTGGAAACTAGGTCCTAGAAACTCTGATAACAACAGAAGTGGAGGAACTTCGGACAATACGGTTATCAGTGCAGCAGATTCCACGGTTTTTAATTAAATACAAGGACGATATTAAAAATTGCGATGCTTTTAAATAAACAAAATTTTACAAAATATATTTACAATGGTTGTATAATATTTTGAATGATAGTTGGTGAATATTTGTTTCTAAAACAGGTTAAATTACTAAAGTTTAGGTAGACGACGTGTTAAGTTAAATTCTGATAAATATATTATTAGATAAGAAATTGATGAATTATTTGATTTGGAGGTCTCTTATTTCATAATTTGGGATCCCTTTAATTCGACTGATTACTGGATTGAATATTATAAAGCTTTAATTATATAGGCATTTTACTATTGTATAATTCAGGGTTTCTTCTTTGGAAAAGTTTTACAGTTTCTCTAGAATTAAATGCACATTAGAACAATGTATGTTCAATTCTTCCCGGTTTGTTCGAAATATTTAGAATTAAATTTAATCTTAAGGATGATGCTTGTATATGCAACTATCACAGCATAAAATTGTATGAGAAATAGAAGTAATTTCGATTATATATTCCTAAACTTAGCTCTTTAAAATTCTCAGTTTTCTTTCGAAATGTACTTAAAACTCGAAACAAACAAAGAAGTAGAGACAATTTAATTGTGGTTTATCTGTGACTTATATAGGATTATAATTTAGAGAACCTTTTTTAACTTAATCATAGCAATATTCAAACATAGAAAATAATATTTACTTCTAGTAAAGTACCTTTTTTAACATAATAATGTTTGGCTCTATTTTTAGCAATTTATTTTATATTTTGTGATCTTCCTGAACCTGCATTCTACTGAATATGATGAGTGTAGCTAATTTTAATACATTTGTACCATAATCTAATTATTATATTTTTTGTAGTAAAAACTGTCAGTAACTACATTTTAATCATATAATTTAAATGAAATGTTTCTTGTTGACATCACCTAACTTTTGAATGACATTAATCGACGTCACGATGACGTTAATCAACATCAACATAATCTGTAATAATCTATATATTTTGACAAAATGGTATTTTTATCGTTGTCTTTTGTGGCATTGATCAACGTCAGAAATATAGTGATTTTGATTGATGTCGTAGTGACTTTGTTTGACTATTGTTCAAATATTTCATATATTTAACGTTTGTTAACATCCTGAAATTATAAAGTTATGCGGAGTTTTCATTAGTAATTAAATGTAAAATACATATTTGTCATAAGGAATTAATTATTAAAATATTGGTAAATTCTTAGCATCTTTTAGTGAATTATTATATATGTATTATGGTTCAATAGTCTACCTGTAGTTTACAATAATACAATAATTACAATTACTAAAGATTATTAGATTTTGTAGTACATTTTAAATCATTAAAGCATTTTCGATTAAAAATCAAAATTATATGTTTGTGCTCCATTACAAATAACGCAAATTAAAAAGTTGTCGTTGTAAATAAGTATAAAATATTTAAGAAATAGTATACTAAATTCAAGTTATTTAAAAGTTATCAGTATTTATTTTATTCAACTTCATAAAGAACAGCATTTTTTTTAAAGTATGATAATAGAAATAAACCAAAACAAACTGAATTTATAAATGTATATGCACATTTATAAATTCAGTTTGTATGTGAATTTCACAACATGACTGCAAATAGAAACCATATAAAATGTAAAAATATTTTGGTTGGTCGTTGGAAAGTTTCAAATATAAAAATAAAAATATGCAACATTTCACTCTTTCTATGGTACTTTGAATACGTAGGGATTGTTACAATGGACTCTGCACAGGGTTCAAGATTCGTCCAGCTCACGCGAAACGCTATCTACTATAGTGTTATTGAAGTCCAACTTCCGGAAGTCACCAGAGTAAACGTTTACGAGGACGACACGAGGAGCATCGTTAGGACACGCACTTACATATATGGAACCTAAAAGGATTGCAAATGTACCGATCGATATTCTCCTCTGAGGAGTCGATGGCCTTTCGTGCATACAAAATAACGGACAGCGTACAATTTTCTAACGAAAGCTGTAAATAAATAGGAATTACGTCGTAATTAAAGTAATTGAAAACAACAATTATAGTTATACAATAGTTTATAAAGTACGTTATTATTACTATTCCTATAATTATTTATTTTTAAATGTAATTACATTTATTGTAATAAGTATAAAATAACGTAATTAGTTTAAAATCAATTCTCATAAGAAAAGAAATATTAAGCAACATAAAATAATTTTGGGTATAAGTTTTATCGACCCGTAAAACTAAAAAATTAAATTGTTAGGCAGAAACACCTATGGTATATACTCTTATGCAGCAATAGCATTACATTTTATTATCTATCTCCAATAGTTGTACCGCTAGAAATTCGTTCGAAATAGGAACAAAATCCTGCCTCCTTTTGAAATAGTTGGCTTCCTGATAAATGTGAAATTATTAATGTTAATACATTTTTTTTCTATTTAACTAAATTAGCGAGATGTTTAGGCTATGCAAAATTCTTGTTTCATTTAGGGTTTCAGGGAAGCGTTTCTGGACTCTTGCTTTACCTAATTTTCACGGCCGACCTTCCAACCTCTTAGCACATCAATATGGCCACATTTGCTGATGACTCCGTTGTTATGCTATCTCATCAAGACCCAACGATAGTCTCACAGATACTTCAAAGAAGCTTAGATGCCATCTACTTTTGGTTTAAAAAGTGGAGAATCAAGGCATAACAATAAAAAGGAAACAGTTTTGATTGACATTAACAAGGTTGATGAGCAGACATTCGACCACCTCTGTTGACAATAAACTGCTTGTGTATAAAGCAATTGTAAAAACCATATGGACTTATGGTATCCAACTTTGGGGATCTGCCTGTAATACAACTATTGTTATACAGAGGTTTCAGTCGAAAATGCTCAGATCAATTACCAAAACACCTTGGTTCTTATTCACTATTTTAACGATCAAAACTGGAGCTCATTGTCTATTTTTTTTCTTGTAGATCGATTGCTTTATAAATAGTTCTCGTCTTAGAATAAAAAAAAAGCTTTTCGAGTTAGGTTGGCTTAATGTAAAGGATTTTGTAAAGTTTTTTTTTATTTATAAAAGTCAAAGAAAAAACAGACAATAAACTCCAGTTTTGACAATAATTAAAAAGAAAAAAATGTTCATATTTGTAAAGTGAAATAAATAAATATTTTTTTACTATGTAATTGTTTACAAAGTAATTGTTTGCATTGGGGTAATCCAGCTTTTGATTTAGCTAGTGATCGTTTTTATACTTGTTGTTTCTGTATATTGAAGCCTTGACAGTGAAGGAAGATAGACCATAGCTGTTGAACAGATCAGAAATAAACGTATTTGCTTTCCAGGAGGCCGTATATCAGATAATAGATCAGATATTTATCTGATCTATTATATGTTTAATAATAAGTTTTTCAACTACTTGAGCCACCCTTAGAATAGACTAATGCAACAAAAAGCTTAGCAACCCTTGATCTACAGTGTAGATTCTATACTCTCTAGCTATTGTTTGTTTCAAGCATCAGCGGCGAACATATTTGTATATATGTATGGATTAATAAATTGATGGGTTTACTAGCTTATCGATCGGATTTAACTTATTTAATCCTTTTTTTAATATATTCATATTTCCAATACATTGTTTTACCAAATGCAAAATTTATTATATTTATTCAATAATAGTCAATAATTAATCAGTTATATATTTTCATTTTATTATTTACTATTTACACGTACCAATTTTCTACTATATATAAATATACATATTGAGAGCTTGAAATTAGAAATGTATTAAATTACGTATCAATCAGGAATTGATTATTGCCATTGAATATATACAATATGTAAAAAAGGAGGTCTATGTTGACGTTAAGAACATTCCTTACATCAATAAATATTGTAGATTTTTTTATCATATAGTAATTGTAATTGATATTTATACAAACAGTACTGACGATTACTGCAAGAAATTCCGATGAAATAAGCATTTGCAAATTATTATTTTAATAAATATAAATCTCTCATATGTTATGTGAGATAAAGTAACAGATTCTTCTTAAAGGAAACAAGAGCTATACAGTATGTAAAAGGCTCAAGTTCAATGATGTCTCATTCGTAAATATTATTTTATATTAATACCATTTTTCTGATCCCTTTTACGAGATTTTATGAGAAATGTTCAAATATGAAGATTTATTATGACATGCCACTTTATGTTACTATTGCAATATTTAAATTCATTTATATCATGAATATTAGCAAAGAATTTATAATTATATAATTACGTTCTCAGTGGAATTACTCAACAATTCTAAAGTATTTTTTATGTAATTGTAATAATGAATTGCTTTAGTAAAATTGTTTTTTCTTCCGCTCAAGGAAACCAAACAAGATCATAATAGCATCGTGATTCACTATAATTGCTCTGAAATTGAAGTAATTGTTGCGATGAAATTATATAATACGGCTTTCTTGAAAAGTGCAAGCTGTTACGACGCAATAATAACATCTGGATTTATTTTCACCTCACCGTGCAGACGTTTTTTCTTTTCTTGTTGTATTATTTTTCGAGCTCTTCAAAGTTTCAATTAAGTTTTAGTGCCGTCCAGATTAATCGCCAATATAGTGCAGTTCGTTATCCTACTTTTTCTCGTCCCTGTATTTGTTTCGATTTCCCCGAGCTTTTGTGTTCCGGATTCAATAAATGTACAATATGGAAGGTTTTCAATCAATTTGTGGTCTCTTTGGGAAGAGGCGGAGGCCGTTCCGTTCCGTTCTGTTCCTTTCCATTCGTGCCGTAACGAATGGATTTCCAATTGCACTTACACACACTTACCACCTGTTGTCGGTGTGTAATCTTCCTCTCTTCTCTCTCTCATACTCATTCACTTGTTGCATAAAACACAATACAATCTCAATCTGGGCAATCCCTGCCAGGTATCGAAATGGAACTCGTCCATCTTAGATTAAATTAGATGTCGGTCTTAAAACGCTCGAGGTTTAAGAGTCTCTTCGCTAATGAGTACATAAAGTTATCTGGAATGATAAGGATGGATAAAATACTTTAATTTATTGTCAGTAGTAAAGCTGGGCGTAAGAAACTTCACTCCGAACGATGGCATATTCAGAATTATGAATTTCTAACAAATTAGGTAAGTTTAGCCAACTTGGAAGACTGTATTTCGTTTAGGGTGGATGTGGATGATATGTTTCTAGTGCAGGGACAGGGGGTTGCAGGTGTCTTCGGACCGTAAATTCTGAACGGGGTCGCAAATAGAGAGACAGAGAGAATGTAATACCTTGAGAATTATGGATGGGCGGCAGACGTCGGGAGGCTGATCTTCCTCTTGACGCTTGGGGACTGTTTCCTCCCCCGATGCTCGTACCGTTTGACCCGCATACTTTAATCTCGGCCCCTCCGTCTCGACCTCTCGATGGAGTTACTACAATTTGGACCTAAATAAAATATAATTCAATTAACTCCTGTACTCATTACCAAAAAATATAATATTTGTAAAATATATATATTTATCAAAGTGAAAACTATAAAATAAACAAAAATCTTATTGCTTAAGGCAAGGTCTCTAAATATTTTCCTGCAACACTTCATAAATAAAATTACAGCTTGTTGTGGCGCCACTGGGCATGTGACGGCCATATTTATAAAGAATGAGTTGAAAGATAGAGTTCGAGAGATCGGAAGAATAAAATTATAGCAAAGCCGACGATTTCTTATTTTACCACCGCAACTTGGTCCTTCGCCGAAACACAACTAATTAATCCATTTTTTTAAAAGTGCAGAAATACCTATAGCCCTTTGCACCACTACCAATTTTCTTTTCGTTGTATTCTATTATATTCAATTTATTTTTTTCTTGTAGTTGTTGCAATAAATGTTATTATTATTATTATTGAAAAAAGATAAATGTGCTACTTTAATACTAGAACAACCACGCCACTCAAAATAAATGGTTTACTATTTAATGTTTCTTTGTTTTTGTTACATTTTTTTTACTACAATGAAGTCCTTTACAGCGATAACTAAAGGTGTTATAGAATGAATTTTATTGTATTCGGTATAAAAGTCATTGTGTCTATTTATACCAGTTATTATGACTGGTACTTGTCAAAGTGGAAAAGTATTCTACAATCTGGTTTCCATGTCTGAAATCATTCATAAATACCTATTATAGTAGACAGATTTATCGAAGCTTTGTTAATATGCGTAATGGCCATATTATGAAAACTGAACTACTTAGGCTACTTACGCCTATTGTCATTACAAATTTTGCAACAAAATGCTGTTTCCCATGCTGTGTCCCAGGGATGGAATTCTGGACACCGTGGATAATGTCTGGTGTTGTTGTTGTGGAGTCTTAGTAGTTTGAATTAAGTAAATTCAATTGGTTTTAAGATATTTTTATTATTCAATAGTAGGTGAGTCTTCCCAAGACTATGTTAATCGTATAAGGTTCTTCTAAGACATAGTTATTCGTTGGGGATTCTACTGAGACTTAGTTATTCGTTTGGATATTCTACTGAGACTAATACTAAATACATAATCTACTTACGAAGTTAATTATTATTAATTAAGGGGTGGGAGTTGTGATTGGGAATAGGGCTTTGTTTATATTTGATGATTAAGCGTTCCCATGGAATTCGGCTTGGGTAGTTTGTTTACAATACGACCGGCCCGAATTCCTTACAGTTGTTTATATGAAGAAGTGCATCGATTAGGAATCTTCGAATCAATCCCTTGGCACTTATATATTTGTTTATATAACAAGATGTGACGACTAAGACACTTGATATGCGTCTACGTGAGAAACGCATAGTGAGATCTCTTATACATTGATTGTTTATACAATATAATAACAATAATATTGATAATAACGGCTGGACACAACAATGCTTGATTATGTAATATAGAAGAAAACAAACTATCATATGGTAAAAGAATTACGATCTTAACTGTTGGTAGTTTTAGTGATATACATTCAGAAAATTTCAGGTATGGAAAAATGATATTTATAGTTTTTACAGTTTATATTTTTAAATAAAATAGCTGAATTATTAATGCAATTTGCTGAATATATATTTGTAAAATGAGAGCAATGCAATTGTGGGTAAGCATAAACACGCAAGATTAATAATTAATGTATGTAATTATATCTAAGGTGGAAAGACCTACGGTCAATAGCCCGTTGCAATATTCGTATTATATATTTATCTTATTCTATTTTCGTTATTGATTACTGATATAATTATGCAACTGTTAGATTACTATTATATTTTTTTAAATACAAGTTTACATATACTAATTGATAATTTTAAATATTTTTAAGAGGAGTGTGCAGAAAAAAGATGTCATCTTGCTATAAACAAATAAAACCAACAAACATACACAAAGTACATTCCTTTTACTATGGAAAATATTTTTTAATATTCTCGGAAAGTAATATTCGTATTCTAAAACGGCTCTCATTTAGAAAATGAAAAAAAACTTATTTTTTGTTAACTAATTCATGAATTAGTATAATAGTTATACAAGTATAGGCAATGTGTCACTACTCTTTTGAATTTAAAACATTAACGATGTCAATCAATTTTACTAAATTCTTAAAAGTTTTATTGTATCTGATTAAATATTATTATAGCAAAAATTCCGGTTTTAAATAATATTGAAAGTTCGTAAATTATAGTTATGATATAAATTTAGCATAGTTATTTGAGAAAATGCTTGAAATTAGCGGAAATTTGTACATTTATGTTCGATAATAAATGGTAAATGAAATACGAGAACTTCTATCCTAGAGATTTATCTTTGCATAAGCATCTTTAGATAATATACTTGAATTCAATTTATTTTTTTATAATTATTCTCTATACTAGGGAAACATGTTTGTAATTAGTATATTTCAGACCTTAACGATTATTATTATTTTGATAGAAAAATCGATTTTGAATTGATACTTTTAACGCGCACATATTATCTCATATTTTAAATTAGCTATTGACCATCAGAATAAGAACATATTGAAAATATATGGGGTCACACAATCGGAATTACATGGTATTAAGATTGTTGATAATATTAATTATAGTATACCATATATCAAAAGATTAAACCTGCTAATGTTTCAAATGTATTTTGAGTTTAACGATGATCGGTAACGAACCGTACATGTCATAAACATCAAAGAAACCAATAAAAGTAAATTACAAATTAATTTGAAATTAATAATAAACGTTATTTCATCAGATCGAGTGCGAATATAGATCAAAAATGTAATAGCCGTAAACGTAGTCAGCTCGAGCAAATGGATTTAGTTTAGCGGAAGCCGACGTATGAGTCATTAATTGAACGGATCTATGCTAATGGGAGAACTAATTGGACGCGATTGGTGGCTGTATTTATTGTTTCGATGATGCTGGCAACTGGATCGAAAGGGAAAGAGGTGGAGGATGGAGAAGGAGTCAACGATAAATGCGAAGAGCGAAGATTAAATTAAGAACGCGGACTCGCTAAACCGTTAACAAATTAATGCGACCGCTTCGCAATTAAATCCCGGATCGAAGTCTATTTTCTTGGATGAAGAGGAGAGAAAAAAATAAAACTGCAGACCCTTGCGCCTCGTCTCCAACCAACTGCAATTAAACTGCTAAGCGTGAAAGAAGGATGGAGGAAAAAGAGGAACCAGCGAAAGGCCGACTGCACAGTTGCGTAATGCACCGGTCTAGACGATGATGATAGATCTTTCAGGGGGATTTCCTGAAAGTAAATGAACGCATGAGGCTGAGATCTCTTTGCCGTTGAAGCATAGACGAACCGGATAATAATTGTAATACGGCTTCCTATGTAACACGGAGGAATAATATTTTCCAGGATTCTAATTATCTAACGTTCGTTATCCCTTATTACTGGAACCTTTGAAGCCACTGCACGAAGGATTTCAGGTCGTACCACGTATAACGAACGGCGTCAATTACATTATACAGGATGAACGAAAAGTTAGATTTATGTTCATTGTGAACTTCTACATTTCACTATAAAAAATGTGCTTTATGACATCATTTAACAACGTCATTTATACGCTGTATTCGTTTAACATGAAATACTTTTTAAAATACTTTATTTTAACTTATGCTAATCATATTATTATATAATTACATTTTGATAGCTATATAATTTTTGAACAAAAGAAATAAAAGTCGTAAAGAGCAGAACTAGTTTATAATTATTTCATACATTTAACTTACATTAAGTTGAATAAAATGCTGGCATTTATTAATAGTAATTTTATATATCTGAAGAACATTATACAATTGCAGGTGGCATAAAAAATATAAATATATTATGCAATACAAAATATGATATAGAAATACTTCGGTTTTAGTAGATGGAAAATGAACTAAACTTTCCTAAACATCCAATAATGCTATTGCTGGAATTGGCTATATATCATAACTTTTTCTGTTCGGTATTCTTTTTCTTTCGATCCGGCCATCTACGGACCACATCTTTCAACTGCTTCTAGCATCGAGCTTTAACATTCTCTCAGTACTTTCGCATTAGTTCTCGATGCTGTTGTTTCCTTTCTTCAGTCAGTCCACTTCTTGCCTGTTGGAAGCTTAGGCTTTTCTTGGAATAATCCAAGTGCTGTTATTTTCCGCTTCGCAGATATCGCTGCTTGCAATTCTCACTTCTTACAAATTTGTAACCAAAATCTCAATGAACCAAGCTCCGTTTGTTTTGTTTTCGAGAAAGTAGGTGAAAATCCTATTTGTCAATCGTTTTAGCTTCTTTTTTCTTATATGGCAGTAAAAGGTAATTCGCCATTTTCTTATGGTGTCAGGTATTGTTTCCACATGGGTGTAAAGTTTGCCAAGTACCAGAGACTACACCTGGAAGAATCACATACAGGCCAAGAGTATGCAGATGACGTTTTAATTCAAGAAGATGTACCAACTTCTTGGCAGAAATTCCGTACTAACATCTGATAATAAAATACTAATAGGCTATCCAGAAACTAACATGGATGTGTGGTATTCATCTTTGGAGGTTCGTATGGTACTTATCCAATCAAAGACATTAAAACAAATAACAAAGCACCATAGTATACTACCAGCGAAGAAATCCACTACTTTAGCAATACAAATATGGCAAAGTATGAAATTTGAGAGACCAGCATTAATTACCACCGTCAACGGGATGGTTTCCCAAACTACCTAACAGCAGGACTGACGAACACAAACAACCAACAATCGAGGCCCAAGAGATTTAAGCCAAATTAAGATCTAGCAAGCAGGTTTTATAGAACAAATGAAGTAATGAAGTATAGTAAGCTTTATGTTTGTCTATAGTGTATAAAGTGTTATAAATGAAGGATGGTTATTGAACCATTCCTTCAGTTGCTACATAAACGTTAATAAAATTATAGTTTATTGTCTATCTGGACAAACTTCTGTATTTGCGAAAAAATAACTAATAGCAGCATGAGAAATACATTGAAATTATTGTAAATGTATTATTACTCTTTGATTATTTAACATTATTTTTGCCTTCAACTCATAACCAAACAAATTCTTGTATCATTACAATAATTTTTATATTAATTGTTACATATAGAATTTTAAGAAAGTATAACAATTATTTCAAAATCTACTTAAAAAAGATTTGTTAGAAAAAAGAAAATATTTCATGTACATTATTCAATATGAATATGATTTCCATCATATGCAATGCATCGACGCGTTTTTAACGTTGATTAACGGATGAACGGTTATACAAAATGGTTGTGTTAAAAGTGAAACGTTGGACATTTAGTGGAGTTGACTGAAATGGACCGGACCGTTGATTTATTCATTTTATTATTGCTTTCCCCTCGGTTGGAATAGCAAATACAATGATCGTCTATTTAAAATCGTCAATTTTGTAAATATAATGCATGGACAGATAGGTCAAAATGCATTCGTAATTACTGCACGGTAATCGATAAATGCTTCATGAAATTCCCATTGGCTCCGACAGCACAAAGCATTTTTGTTAAAATGTAATTGAAATCACCATTATTATTATATTTGAAATTAACGTTGTTTCAATTTTAAAATAACACACTCCTATAATTGCAATTATAAATATAATAAAAAATATTATGAAAATATTATTATAGTAAATTAGCGCAATTCAATTATAATTGCAATTTCAATTAATTTCATATATACAGTAGTACCTCTATATACGTATGCTTTGAAATAATTTTAACTTGATATACTTCCAGTTTCGACATGAAACATATTGTATGATATATGATAGAAGAGATACAGGAACCAAGTCTTCTTCATTAATCAAGATTTTCCAAATGGATGATTGTTAAAAGGTATCTCCTTCAATGATAGGCCGAAATAACTGGATTATATTATATTTCTGAAAAAATCTGAGAAGGCTATAACATAATTTATTTGTTTTTTTTTCGTATACGTAAAACCTGACGTTCTTCAACTAGGTCTAAGTGATAAAAGTTTGTTAAAAATTCATTTGTTTCATCTAGTTACTTTCGTATTTAAGAATTTTAGTATTGTTAAAATTATTTTTACAACCCCATCAATATAATTTGCTAATAATGATAGGATTTTTTTCTAAAATTAACGGATTAATTATTTTTACTTTATTTCTTCTGGAAAAAATCGGTAATTATTACATGTAATTTTGATCTCTGAGTGAATTATCAATGTCATTTAAGCCAGTTGTTAAATATTTGTTATGTTGTTAACATTTATTTCAGTTGCAACTTCTTTAAATCGTCTTCATTGTTAGCAGTCTTTTAAAATTTTCAACTAATAAACTATAATTTTCAACCAAAACTATTTTTTTAGCAATCTGAAAAAATATTTCCAATTTCTTGAATGTTATTTAATTCCTTTAATAAATTTCCTCTATATTTGTTCCTTCCTTTTCTTTCCTTCCTTTTATATTTGTTAATTATGTTTTTTCAATAACTATCACATATTGAGGATGAATCAAAAGTATGAAACGATTACCATTTTTTATAGGGCTTGAAATCAAAATCCCTATATTCATGAAAATTGTAGTTGAAAACTGTACTGAAAATTGAATTTTCAAATTGGAGAATATAATATTTCAAATATATATTATCAGATAAAATCTATCGTAAGATATTGAAAACCTAAGACTGATATACTAATATTAATAAACTTTAGCGTTTTATACAATTAACATTATATAAAATTATGTAAATAAGGGAAGTGTCCATCGGGAAATTTTCTATGTTCATGTCAATACGAGATAATTTACTGAATTCTAAGAATTGATTTAAAATAAATGCTCTGAAACTTTTAGGAAGTAATAAGAATTCCAAATAAAGATTGCGTGTTTATAAAATATAGCATACATAATAAAATAGTCGATTTAGTCCGATATATATGGTATCAATGTATCATTATTTTCATAAAAATATACCATAGATATAAACATTAAATCAATACCATTTTGCTTCGGTGGTATGCTATTTATTTCTTATTAAATTGACATTCATCGTGGTGGGTCCAACTCGTTTTTGGAATTCGCAATCAATAAATTTCAAATTAAAATTTTCCTTTGTTCCATTTCAAAACTCAAAGTTAGTACATCCAAAAATAGATTACACACGATAATTGCATGCACATGTCCATATGTACGTGTCGCACCGAACTGTTGGTATGAAGTGAACATAAATGAATGCATTCAGTGACAACTATCCGACACAACAGGAAGCAAGTGTCTTTTATGTATGCAGGATAGGTACAATTACATATTCAATTAACCGTGCGTACACGTATTTGTTTCTGGTGCTGTATGATCTGTAGAGTTATTTTTTATTTCACTCCCTTTGCTTGTTCAGGTATGTTGCAAAAGCATCGGACTGAAACTACAAAAGGGATTCGGTTTCGTTAATTAAATGGAATAATTCCACGTATGCACAGGATGAGTCCAACTTCACTAAATTGTTACTGCATTTAACGTGTAACAATTGAGTGCATCGTGTAATATAGAAGAATACGTTTGATGTAGTAAATAGAATAAAAACGTATAGAAAATAAATATGTTTATACAAAATAATTAACTGATACGAAGAGTCACAAATAGTTTACAAATTAGAAATTGTTTTAATTTGAACAGAATATACTTATAAGTTGATTTAAACAATCAGTAAGGGAGAACTCTTAACTCGGCGTTAAAAATCCCTGCAACACAAAAGTCTGGTGCGAAAAGTGCTGGTTCAAATCCCACCGCTGACCGATTTTGCCGGCATTTACCGGTAAGTAATAAAAGTAGTGAGGCTGGTAAGGACCGAAAAGGTGCCAAAATCAAGGCCGTAATTTTAATATAAAAAAATCTATCAGTAGTCTTAGTAGATTAATGAAATAAGAAAATATAAACTGAATATTGTTGTATAATTTTACTTAAATAGCACAACTGTAACACTTTTAAAATGTACGTAAAAGTTATAAAGAGTTGTTATAATTCAATTTTTGAAGTATCTCTTAATGTTTGGGTTTTATAAAGTAAAATAAATAAATAAATACTATGTAATTTTAATATAATATTGAATAATTTTGTATAGGCAATTGTTTAAAGAATTGGAGATAAAAACATATACCTTCAACTTCATACTTCAATATATTACTTCACTTAACTTTTTATTTAATAAAAGTGTAACTTCTTCAAAGAAAACTTTTTCATATATTTCTATTCAGGTAGTAGTAATATTTTTACCTCTGAAAACGAAATTGCATTCGAGAAGATATATTTCTATATATGAAACAAAATATAATGCATTATTAATTATTTCAATTTATTTGCATACATCTATAACTTAAATATTTTAACACAATTCTAATTGCCATAAAAATAATGAATTATTACAAGAATGTGCACATATTCACTGTATGATTATAATAACTGTACGTTATATAATTTGATTTGATTTATATTTTTTAGAACAAATCAATATTCAATATAAATCTTTGTAATATAAGAAATAGTTTTATTATGTAATGTAATAATGATGAAGAAAAAATAATATACGAAAATGTATATTACAAAATTAGAACAATAAGTAAATAATACGATTAAAAGAATAATCAATACGTAATAAATTAATAATGAAACTAACTAAATAATAAAACAAAAAAAATCAATAAGTAGCATATGTTTCTAAATTATATTAATTTCAAAATAATTGCAGTTTATTTTCTAGTTATACATGAAAATCAATAGAGAATAAAGTACAGATGTATTTCAAGCAAGTCTACATACGGGATTTTTTATAAAATAAGTATTCCAATAGAAATTTTATATTATATTATGCTACAATTGTATAACAATTAATTTTATATAATCTATTGTTTTTAGTTTTAGATATACATATAATCTAAAGTGATGGCAAACTTTCTTATGGAATTTGATAAATTGAGAATATATTAATTTCTGTCATGAAGAAAACAATGACAAAGGGTGTAAAGAACCTAAAAACACGTTTTTTTTATCTTTACTTTATGTTATATTGTTATAATCAATATTAACAAAATATTTTTTTATGATATACATAAATCTATTCAACGAATTATATACATAGTGCACTCAACACATTAAATGTGTGTTGAGTGCTCTTCTTTAGAGTAACCGTAAATTATCTAAAGTTGAAGGTTTCAAGATAATAAAAAAATAGCAGAATTATCGTCCGCAGAGGGACTACAAATCATACTTAAGAGTGCTGATTACTATCAGATTGTTTTATATCTGTTAAACAACTTCTTTATTTAGAGTTATATTTTATAATGATATAAGATGAAAACTCCGTTGCTATAGTTTATTTATTGTAATTAATGATATTGTTATCTAAATATTATATAAAGACCTAGTTTAAGGTTTATGATGTATGTCTGGACGATGAATGCTAAATGTAACTACGGTAAACGAAGTAACATTAACATTTAACAAATTGATCTTGTATAAATATATAGATAATAGATAAATGAAGAACATTATTATTCTTCAAAATCAAGACATTACTTCCGTACCTTTTCTTCCAAATAATAAAATCTTATCTAACGGACAAACTATTTTAGATAAAGTTACAAGAAACAAGCTCCAACCTGTTTCCAATTGGATTTGAGGTAGCACAGGGAAGCATTTTAGGACCAATTTTATATCTTATTTTCACATCTGATCTCCCATCAACAATTAAATTATTAAATTAACCATTACTACATTAGCAAATGATATAGCACTATTGTCATTTGATAGAAATCCAGATATTACTCCACAAAACTTGCAAACAGCATTGAATCGGATTGAACACTGGCCCAGAGACTGGCGTTTAAAGCCAACGAAAATAAATCTACTCATGTCATTTTTACCACGAGGAAGAAAACATGTCCATCAGCATCTTTAAACTACAACTTTAAGTACTACCACAAGAGGAACACGTAACATATCTTGGAATGCATCTGGATAGATGACTCAACTGGAAGAAACATATATGGACTGAGAGAAAACAATTAGGTACAAAATTCAGGATATATTTTTCTGGTTAAAAAAATCAGTGGTATAACTAGATAACAAATTACTAATATATAAATCTATCCTGAAACAAGTTTGGCCATGTGAAATACTGTTGTGCGGTTCATCGATCAACTGCGATATTGAAATACTCTAGCGATTCCAATCGAAAACTTTGTACACTATTAAAGATGCACCTAACATGATTATATACATTGCCTATAAGTGGAAACGGTTAAGAGTGAAATTACAAACTTTAGTGATAGGTATTTAAGAATCACACTCAAATAAACTAGCAGAAAATCTAATAGACAATGAAATACAAGTTTACAGACTTAAAAAGTGCTACATAATAAACTTGCCATGTAGATTTAATTAATTACATTTTTATAAATTAATTAATACAGATGGATACTTCTGAGTACCCCTCACAAAACGATCGTAAAGTTTGCTCAATGTCCTACTTGTGACAGATTATAAATAAATTTAATAAAAATATTATTGTAGTATCGAATCAGCATAAATCGTGTCAGTACTGTATTTATTTAAATGTAGTTTTACATGTAGTTATTTTATATACTTAGTATAATATTATAATAACTTGTATTGCAACAACAGCTACAGAAATTATATAGAATACAGTATGAAATAAAAAATAAATCTTGTAACGTTGCAAAGGAATACATGTATATTGATCATAGTTTTTTATACCCACATAATATTTTTTTTTGAATGTCAGTTATTTTGAATTTAATTTCATTCTCTATTCATATTCAGAAGCATTGCGTGATATATTTTGCGTATGTAAATCTAAATATCTGTTTATATAATAGCTGTGGATAAATCGCAAATTATAAATGCAAATACACAGTCACATAACATAACATTACTAGATATTATCACATTAGCATGTTATTGAGTTTTTTTTTATTACACCGTACTTTCGTTAGTAACACTTATGTCGACCTATTGACCATGATTTAATACAACATATTTTCATGAATATTATGTTTTCATTTAATCATTTTATGTATTTAAAAAAAATACATAAAATGATTATGTTTAGCACCAAGAAACTTTATTTTTCGCTCTATTTCTACGGTTTCAAACATACCGGGATAATGCGCCAAAATGATTACAGATTATCCACCACTATGTCTTATACCTCAATCTATGTGATGGTATAAATCACGTAAGATCATTAAAGTTCTGAGTGTTACATCTAATGGATTAAACCTAGATGTCTATGTAGAAGTTTACATTAATTATATAATAGTGTACTGGAATAAATATTTCCTTTCCTTATAAATGGATGCTGTAAGTATCGAGTACTAATTTATATTAGTGCTGCAAGACCAACTTTCTTGACTGCTTGAAAAGTGATAATTTTTTGAATAAATAAAATTTATTAATTTGACAGAGAAATTTACAGCAGTAAAATGATCAAAAAACGTATTTTAATCAAATATTCTAGGAGAATATTAGCAAAGAATACTGATTTAAAGTCATTTCTTTAAGAGAAAAAATCTAATTAAATATGTCCAAATAAATGTTCTGGTATATTAACTAATATCAATCTTGGTGAAAAGACTTATAGTCTTTGTAATGGTTTATTTATTGCCTATAATTTGTATTTTGAAAATGTATTTGTTTTATACATTTTATTAGAATATTTACAATGTTAATTATTATTAATTAAGCAAAGGATTGTCGACTTTAAATATATTCTAATAGTTTTGAATCACAGACGAGATGATTATATTGTACAAAAATACATTAATTACAAGAAATAAAAACTTTGTTAATAAAATCTTGAAATAAAATTTTTAGCTAATACACTTTTAAGTAATATCAAATTCAGTTATTTTTCATATAAATATAATAGAGATTTCTTAAAATTGACAAGAAAGATATTTCAGTTGACAAATAAAGTTCCAACTAACCAATGCAAGAAATACTGAACTTTCCAGAAAGATGGAAAACGAAAATTTATAATTGATTAAAGTTAATAATGAGTATATAATGAACAGTTTTTTTTATACTTCTAAACCAAAATTAGTTTCTTACAAGATCCTCCTCAAGGAACTTGAAACAATACGATAATACATAATATTTAGAATATTTTAAGTCATTGAAATATTTATTTAAATTTAAATTTGATTCCATTAACTGTTAAAATAAATAGATTAAACTTGTGCTACAATATCGAATGTAACGTTAATAAGTTATAAGTATGTTATAATTATATTATATAGGATTCCTTGAAAACTGAAAACAGGTAAAAGAAGAACATAAAAACTGAACACGCAAATAAATCATAAAAAAATGAATTTAAAATTGATCAACCAAAACAACGATACGTTCTGCATTTTTGTTGTTCTGTTTTTTTAAAATATTTTTCTTGGTTTTCCAGTTACTATTCTAGTGACTAACATGAAGTTGTCAAGTATAATATGATGCAAGTTCAGAGTAAATCCATGAAAAGATAATAGTGCTTCTTCATTATTGATTTCAAATTGACGGAATTATTCGACAAATAACAAGTTAATTGTGAGTGATTTTGTTAAAAGTAAAATATTATATAATATTTTGTTGAAGCCCAACTGCAATCAAGAGTGTACATTTTTTGTCTTTTTTATTATTATATGAATATCTTTTTTTGTCTGTTTGTGACTGTTTCAGTAAATAATAATTATTATATAATATTAAATAAAAAGTGTAGAAATTGTATTTCACTGATTCGAATTGAATTGAAAGTCTTAACTGTTTAATAATTTGCTAAATAAAATCTTGAAATTTATTTCAATTGATCCAATTTAAATGGATTCTGCACTGTTTCTATTATAAACTAATTCATTTTTATTTTATTTGATGAACTATAGTTAGAATATATTAATATTTTTTTAAAATTTATTTACAAGCAATCTATCTACAAAATATAATCAAAATAGATAATAAGCTCCAGTATATATCGCATCAGGAAAAAACAAAAAGGAAAACAAAAATAAAGAAAATATAAATATTGGAGATTGACCCAACGATCAAACTCTACAAATAAGTAAAATGAAAATTATTTTAAAAGACTAACAAAAAGAATCATCGTAATCACACGTCACATATCTATTTACAAATTAGCAAAGCGACCAGGAAGATCCTGTGGCTTAAATCGCTTCAATCTTCGTCTGTGGGAAGCTGTGTTTGCAAGATCGGCAGCGAGTTGATTTGGATGATCGTCCAGCCGATGTTGATAGTTAATGCTGAACTTTTCTATCTCTTCCCTGACAGTTTCAACTTTCGTGTACTGGTGGATGTAATCAATGTAAACCTCTGTATTATGTCAATAGTGGTATTACAGGCGGATCCCCAAAGTTGGAATATTTATTGATTTCAATTAATTATGTATAATAGAGATTTTTTTATGATTATTGATTTAAATTAATTATGTATAACAGAGATTTTTTTGATGATTTTAATTGCAATTAACTTAACTTAAATTAATTGTCAGAAAATAATTTCAGAATAATGCCATAATATTGTAAAGTTCATAAAATTTTGAATGATTCTTTTACCTGGAATTGATTTCTATCAGTGTCCATTTGACGTGTCGTCGTCGTCGTCGTCGCCGTCGAGACGCTGTCGTCGTCGTCGTCTTCGCTCTCGAGGATATCGGCTATTCGCGGCTCGTTGTAACCACTCATTTCAACTGTTGTGAACAGTCCAAGCACGCGATCGGGCGACAATGGGAGAGCGAAAAAAGGGTACAATAAGGTTAAAAGTTTCCTTCACTTCTCCTTTCGTTCTGTGTTGTCTGGATGAGAGCAACAGAAGGACCAAGATACAAGCATATACACTCATGCAACGAACACGGTAAGAAAGCAGGACACGTTCGTGTCCGTGTTGTCGCGATGGATGGTGAACTGTGTGGTCAATTTCGCTCTTTCGACTTATACACGCGCGCACTGAAGCACCGATCTCTCGTGACACTCGAACGTTTATTTACATAATAAATAGCAAACACTAGGGAAAAAAAAAGAGGATGAGTGAATGCAAGAGGGTATAAGAGCGATTGCGAGGGATAGATCAGCAATGGCGGATCATTCGTAACCATCCACTTCAAACTATTATATTGAATAAGCTCAGCCATAATTAATAATAATAAAAAAATCATATACATGGCAGAGGGAACGCAATACGTATTTCATTAGGTATCAAAAATAAAACAACGTAGCAATTTTTTTATTTCCGTCGACATATGGTTCATATTTGGCTAATAAAAATATTTGGGCGGAAAGACCTACTATAATTTGAGTAAAAAAGAAGCATTTTCACATACGTATTATATATTTCATTACCATTTTATAAATAACAGTACATGTAAATAAATAATAATAAGTTGTTGGTCATAAAACTAGCCGAAGGGATATCAATCTTAATCTTTTCGCCCAACGATTATGTCCAAAATTGATTAAAACATAACATGTGTTTTTTAACAAAGTTTATACTATTTTTTAATAATTGTGTAATAAAACAATAAATTGGTACTGAAAAGTTTGTATTCTGCTCTTGAGCCTGCTCCGGTATGTTCCGGTAGTTGAAAGCATTCCACCGCCTCCTATACTTTCGTCTTCCTCAAGGTCTCAATAATTCACGCATGCCTCGGACGCATGTCCCAGCAAAATCAAGTGGTGCATGTGCCAGGGCCAACATCCGACAAACCGATGCACATCGCCACTTCCCCCCCAGGTGTATGGCATGAGGAGGATCATGCTGCATGGTCTTCCAAATATCCGAAGAGACCTACAAAGCTCATCCCAGGTTAGGTTTTATCAAGATAAGGCCACTTAATAAAAAGACGAGTGAGTTACCTAAAGACATTCAAGACAACATAATTCACAGGTAACAAATTAAATTCGCCTAAGAATACAAAATCACGTAGAGTTCCTGCAGCGTTTGAAGAGAGAGCGGTGTTGAAACTCACGACTGTTTTTCGGGAAATTATGATTATGCTTTGATGTTCGACGTGGATGACCCGTAGAGGAAGTCTCATACGAGTATGAATCGGGGGACTGCCGGGTCTTCCATCATGAAGTTAGGATAGCCCGTGTCCGGACCAATTTTCTCATCCTCCAATGATGATGCTACAGAATCAATTATTATTTGTATCATTTCGAGAAGATTTACTTTTATTTGGCTCTATTTTTAATTTCATCTTTTTTTTATATGTACGTCTATTTTCAGAATGATTTTCTTTTGATGATTTATTGTGAAAATGTATATGCTTTTCTTGTATCTTTGTTGGTCCGAAAGTTTTAGGTTGCTAGCCCTTTAGTAATTTTTTGTGATTAATAAACATTAGTATTATAATTAATGATTCTATGAAGACTTGAAGATCTTTAAAAAAAAAGTGAAGCCAATTTATTAACTTGTGATGTATAGATTTATCAATAGACTTTTACATAATTATTGGATTAATTGTAGTTGTATGATAAAAATGTATGCGTTTTGTATCAGTATTATTATTAAAAAACATCCTACAGAAACGCTTGATAATTAATTAATACAATTTATTGACCAGTAATACAAAGTAACAAAAAACAGCAACAATAATAACCAAAAGTTGGCCTTTTGATCTACCATTCTTGGTCTTTCTGCTCATATTATGTAATTCTATATGGGTATACATAAAACTATATAGATATATGCAATACTTATATTAATATATGCCATGTACATCGAATCATAAAAAAAGATCACAGGTTAACAGCGTTTCTTGTATTCAAAATAGAATTATTGAGAATTGAGAAATTCGTGAACCAAATAATGAAAGGACCGATAAACACTAATTGGGTGTAGAAATAGGACAGTAAAAATAAAAATAATATGCAATAAACAGGAGAACCAAGTAAAATGTAAAAATTTTAGGAATAAGTTAACATAAAAGAGTTTTACTGTACATAAAAGAAATATGTATGGTCGTAAATAGAAACCAAATCTTGGCGTGATATACGATCCGACGCGAGAATAACAAATTCTGTCGGAAACGCCGCTGCGCTCCATATTTGCTACTTTCAAAGATAAATGATCGGAAATAATATTTGGAGTACCTGAATATTGTGATTAATGGCATGGTAAACGTATGCTGAGGAATCGCATTTCACCTTTTGATTTAATTAACTGACTTGAAGTTAAAATTACTAAAAAACACGCGGCACGAAATGACTTTTCAATCATTAATAACGATCTCATTTTAATCGCATGGAGTGGCCTCAAAATTAAGTTCAGATTTATTATGTAAATCATGAACTTATTAAGATTTTCGTTTGAGTGTTGACGTATTCATATATTGGCTCATTTTACGTCGATTCAATTTACTTCGGATTTTCTAAGAACCAACTGTGGCACAAACCGATTACATATACATTAAATACAAATCACTAGTTTATGAAGAGTATCCAATTTGGGTTCAATAACTAAAAAATATATATAAATAATCAAATTTTGCGCGCCTAATCTAATTGTTCCCGTGACAAACTCCAGACTCAATTCGGAATATTTTCTATAATTTGTATTTCAAGTACAAAGGTAAGAATATGACACGACAAAACAGCGATACAAAATAATATGTAGTTAAGATTTGCTTGAACTAATTTACAATTTTTCATAAAACAT
Source organism: Nicrophorus orbicollis (assembly GCA_018845635.1). Classification (NCBI taxonomy): domain Eukaryota; kingdom Metazoa; phylum Arthropoda; class Insecta; order Coleoptera; family Silphidae; genus Nicrophorus; species Nicrophorus orbicollis. The sequence continues at coordinate 363,225 of JAFMTC010000181.1, forward strand.
GTTTTTCCTGATCTATCTTTTGTCTTTCTTCTGTTTTGTCACTGTTCTGTTTTATTTCTCCGTTCTGCTTTATTAAAGAAGCGAGTATTAAAACAATATGAAATAAATGAAAATACTTTTTAACAAAATTGGAAGAAAATGAAATTTCATTTATTTTGACTATACTACAAAGTTATGTAGAAAAACAATATATATATATATATATATATTTAATTAAAACGTCAAATTGTACTGTGGATTTGTGGCATTCTATTAAATTCGATTTGGAAGTTTGATGAAATAAAGCGATTGAAGGGCAAAACGTGCACAAACCGCAGAGAATTGGTATAGAAATAATGCGATTGCGAATTTTCGATATTTGATGACCAGAATCGTTTATTTAATTGTTTGTTACCACAATAGTGATTACAACATTTGTTGTAAAATATACAAATAAAATTATATCAAATCACATATACTATTTTATATCTCGTATTACAAGGCACTTTTTTATAAAAAAATATTACCTTGCATAGCGCATATAATCGGTTTATCCTATTTCCCGAACTGTTTGAAATCTGACAAATCAAAACCCATAATATATAAATAAACACTAATTGTATGTAGTAATACTAATAATATTATATAAAATAAAACATGCTAATTATGATTAATTTACTTTTTAATTTAAATTACTTTAATACAATTTAAAGTAGTGAATTTGCATTTATTCAAGCCTCACTATTAATTACATGTGTATGTTTATGTTATTTGAAGGGATTATATACTTTTTATTGCAAACTTATTATGTTAGTACGAGACAAGTTGCATATAATAAGTAGAATTGAAGGTGGAATAGGATTGTAAAATCAGAAGAATATTCTTGAAAAAATATTATTTATGACTTCTTATAATTAAACATTTTTCTGCAATTAATTGAATATTTCCATCAAATAATTTGGATCAAATTCTAGTAGTAAATCCGATTTGTTACGTTCTGGATATGGATTTGACATGTGGATTTAATATAGACACATACATAATCAATTTATTAAATGTGGATTATCTTCTATGAATTTGACAAGTTTAATAGCAATATTACAATTATCATCAGTTTTCAGTCTTTATTATATAATCTATATTATAAAACAGATAATTGAAATAAAATATTTTAAATAAAAATATTGAATTATATTATAAATTATCTAGAAATTAATATTTCTCGGATATGTTCTCTTTTTACTTTATTCTGTTTTGGTATTTTTGCTCTGATATTTCATCTCCTCTATTTATTTCTTCTCTGATTTTCGGTCACTTAATGAAAGTAACTTCTACAATCCTATTCTTCAATCATTAGATGTCAATATTGTTAGATAATATTTGGTTGACTATACGTACATCTTTATGGTCGAGAGTATAAACAAAGGGAACAACATGAAACAATTATGGTACGTGCGGATGTGAGCATATGTTTTGCGCGCAAACAACTTGAAGTTCATTTATAACATATAAGGGCGGAAAGTTTGTTTTTTGTTTTATTAATATTTTTTTGTGACCGATACTGAAAATATAATAATTATTTATTAAAATGAAGCAATTACAGATTATGTGCGAGTTCATATATATATATATATCGGTTATTATTAAAATATATTATTTTATTCTATAATTGCTTGTTTAATTCTATATTCAATTTTAATTGAAAATATAATTAAAAATCTAAATTCAAATTAATTTTCATCTAGTAACTTATAGTATAACATACAGTTGTATATATACATATATATATATAATAATATGTCATCCTATCATCGAAATGTGAAAAAAGTATAATTATTGATTTATTTTATTTTTTTTGGTTGTGGTTCTAATTTCATCAAGGTCTGTTCATCTTTTATATTATTGGATGATTTTTATATTATTTCGATGGATGAGTTATAAGTGGACCCCAAAACTGAATACGTCCATATCAGTTTCTGAATGGCCTTATATATTAGTATCTTATTATCAGTTATCAGAATTCCATCTCAGAGCCAGTAACTCTTCCTGGAATACAATGTCAGATACTTCCTATTGACCTTTATGTGGTTCTTCCAGATCAAGCGACGATCTAGATGAAGTCGTATGTACTTGACTCATTCAGCTTGTGGCAGTGGGATGTAAAGGTTACATGTACGGATTTAATTTCGTTAACCACTATCCTCCATTTTTTAATCCATGATTGTCCAGGCATTTCTGCAGAAGGTTTGAGGCATGTACCGGATTAGCAAGAAGTACAGTGTCGTCTGTGAAGATATTTACAGCAACTTGTTCGGAAGTAGGTGCGTCCGCTCTATATATCATGTACATAAGAAAGGTCAAAATACACTTCCTTGTGGTACTCCAGATCGTATTGGTCTTAATGATGTACTTTTCTCCTTTAGTTTTACCTGGAAATGCGTTCCAGTCAGGTATGATTTATAAATGTCATAATATACGTTTAGGAGACAATTTTTAATTTGAAAAGTAGACTCTGTCGAAGGCCTGGAAAATACCAAGAAAAGCAGCGGAACACCACTGTATGCGTCTGCTCCACCATCCTTTGTCGCTTTCTGAATCCAACCCGAATGTCAGGTATAATTCTATATTCTATCAGCCAAGGTCTCAGTCTACTTAGCAGCAACTTTTCGAATACCGTATCGCATTTGCCATTAGGTCTACGAAGTGGCGATTCTTTCTGCTTCGGTTGTTTCATCCTTTCTGTGGAATTCCAGAGTGAATATTCTGTTGCTTCCGCGAGTGATAATTTTGATAATAATAATATTTATTGCAACAACTTCAAGAAAATTAATATAAACTCAATATAATAGTAACAAAGAAATACAAAGAATATATTTATAAAATATGCTATTGCTGCAAAATAGCTTATTCAGCCTTATAAATTTTATGTAATTAGAATATAGATATTTATAAATATTTTAAACAAGAACCGTTTTTACACAAGTAACAATATTATTGCCGCAGTTTGTCAGCCCTAAACAGATTATATTAATTATTTGTGGCTTAATTGAATTGAACAATAATTGCATATCAGTTTTATTCCAAAGGTTTAACACAATTTTAAGAAAAAGTATTCTTCATGTATAAGCATGTCCGACACATTTTTCTTTCAGTGCGAAATATATCAGACTGAAACAATTTCGTGTATTTCTTAAAAGCCCGCCAAGCTCGGATACGTCTGCGACTAGAATATTAATTTTTATTGCACTTTCCCATAAATCCGTAAATATCTTCCGTGATGTACTGCTCTTAGCAAACGCGATTTAGTATTCCGAAATGTATTCAGCGTTATACATGGATTCTAGTTATAAGCTTGTGATTTAATACGTGAACTCGCGTACTGGAATACAGTCTAGTTTAAAATCGTTTGATGATCGAAATAATGTTGTAAACCTTTACCTTTTTTCCAAAAACTAAATCCATGTAATTTAATATTTCAGTATAAAGCAAACCAATTTATCTGTTTTAATGAAATGCATTGTAATAATTCCATATTCGTTGGTGTTTGCGACATTGAGGAGCGCTGCAGATGATGATGATTATGATGATGATGCGTTTCAATTACGGGACTGAAATTAGTTTCAGCGATGACAGCGTCGCCGCCGATGACGTTGATGATATGTCCTTATCGATTATCAATTATCGCGGCGATGCAATGCAATAGGGTTCCGGATAAATTCCCTATGATTGCACAACAAATTGCTTTGTTTAATGAGGCTATGTGTACCGTGTGTACGACTGGGAGTGATATGTCTGATATGGAGACGACATCGATGTAGACTACGCACCAATCAATGGCGACAATTTAAATATGCGCCAGCCCACTTTCAATTGGAATCCACCAATGCGTAAACTTATTGATATTCCACTTGAACGAACCGAATAAATATACTTTGGATACACCTACGAATCTAGTAGTTAGATTACTTCAGTAGTTAAAACGTTTACCATTTGAATGCAAACCAAGGCAGACAATTGGAATTTAGTGGTATTCAAACTTGTTATCTGTTCTTAGTTAAATACATCTACTTCAAAGTCAATAGTTATTCACGTAAATTATTTTAGAAAGGTATAATTTTGTAATTTCACAGTTGAGAATCGTGTAAAAAGTTTTCGTTTCAAACCACATAATAAGTACTTCCTTTTACTCTTTATTTTATGTTTGCATTTCAATATAAAATGTATTTTTAATTGTTCTATAATATTATTGTTATTTTTGAGAATTCAATATATTTCGTTCATTATTATTATTAAAAATCAATTATGTTTTGAATCAATGTAGTTCCAGCCATCAGTATAAAGTATATTCAGTAAAAGAGTCATCTAATAAAATAGAAGAGTTTTTATTATTTTATGACTAATATTACAAAATTGCGATTAGTTTTGAAAGCCCTATGGCACAATTTTAAGTATAATTAATTTGAACCATAAGGGGTATTATATCACATATTTTTTCATGATTTCCGCAATTTTTGCATGGTGGAAATACAGTAATCCCACAGAAAAATAATGATAATTATAGAGAAAAGCAAGGTCAATAACTTATCTTAATTTTCAATGTTATTTCAATTTAGTTCTGCTGATATCTTTTGATTATATTGAAATTATGTACAATAAAGTCTAAATTTTCATTTGAATTCTGCGCTTTAAAGAATATTTTAAGAGTTTAACAAAAGATGCATATACAGTAGGATTTTTCATTTCTGTATATTATAATATTTTAAAATTGACCTCAGAAGTGGGATTGTCGAATTCCCATAATAATATCTTAATTAAGGAATATGCGGACTATGTGACTATGTAAAGGAGTATAACCTTCTGGCCTCGTCTCAACATATTGAATAGTATGGCAAGTTCCTTGATGATCTCGGTGATTTTGTTTCAAGCAACTCCTTCCACTTATTAGATTATTATGGAACATTTTGTCACTTCATCGGACCTCCAGATATTTTTTAATTGGATAGCGAGTTCCTCGTTTTTTGGGACTGCTTGTAATTTTTGGTCTTCCTGATTTTATAATTTAGTAGGACGCCTTGTAAATTATTGCTATAGTTTTTGCAGTGTTATTAATTAGTAAATATCTAAGGTGAGGGGGTCTATCAGAACGACAAAACGGATTTAGGGAGGGCATGTCGACAACGGACACAATACAAGCAGCCATTACGATTGCTACTGAAGCAAAAACTGGTACCAGGAATAGAAGGAAACTGTGTGATATACTAACCCTGGGTGTAAAAAATGCCTTCAACTGAGTGTACTGGAAAGAGATTCTCAGCTAAATACAGAAAAGAGGATTTACGATAAATATCACAAAAATTATAAGTAGCTACTTAAGTGAAAGGAAAATAAAAATTAGAAGCGAGCAAGGACTGGCAGAGTTGACGATTACCAGTGGCGTTTCGCGAGGATCGGTGTTAGACCAACACTATTGAATGTAGCATACGACGGCAGTTTTAGCAAACTGAAGAGTACCTAATGGAATCGGCAAACCTGTCAGTTGCCAACGTACAAGCGTAGATAGGCAGCAAGAGTCTCAGCTTAATACCAGAAATGACAGACGCAGTACGGCTGGTAGGAATAAGGCAAACAAGACCGATCATCTTCCGAGTCTCGGAAACAGGTATTGTTCGTCAAAAATCGGTGAAATACCTGGGGGTGACGATAGAGAGTTGTTTCTCCTACGACCAACACGTCACCTGCCACTGCACCACGGGCAGCATTGACTTGCACTGCAATAAACAGGCGGATGCGAACATGGGGGGCACCAAAATCCAGCAAAAGAAAGCTCCTTGGCACAGTTGTGCAGTACCTGATGCTGTATGCAGCGCCAATATGGGAGAAAGCCATGCATGTAGCAAAGTACAGAACAATACTGGGGAGAGCACAGAGAAAGGCGGCAATACGAGTGTGCAGTGCCTACTATACTATCTCAAAAGACGCGGTCCAGGTAATTGCAGGAATTCCACCTACCGAACTCCTGATAAAGGAAAGGGCGGAGCTATATAGGGGTAGAAACGACGGAACTACCAGGGACAGCGCACGAGAACAGACAGTCTTAAGACGGCAAGAAGTATCTCCACTTTTTAACGAAGCAGAGCGCCCCAAAGTGTTGGTATTGCGAGGAGGACGACGACCCAGAGCACACCATCTTTATATGCCATAGGCGGGCGGCACTGAAGCACGAGGCTGAGGCAAAGCTGAGAGAGATGCTGGAACCAGAGAACTTGGTCAACAACATGCTTAGGAACGAAGACAGCTGGAACATCATAGCTACTTATTTATTTGTGTTTTGCAAACGAAAAAGAAAAGACTCGTATTCGATCTTGCCGAAGAGTCCAATTCGTCAATAGGTACCAAGCTGGAGACCCGTAAATGTAGTCCTTCCCTTTGATCTGATGGATCAAATTACTAGCAGGAGGGTAGTGTGGGGCTCATGTCAGCTCACAAGTGGAAACTCATGATTGGTCGAAGGAAGTAGGAAGGAAGAACGCATAAAAGAAACGAACCCGGACCTAATCACTCTCTCTCTTGTCTCTCGTCCGTCGATCCGTAAGGTTGTCTCTACCGTAACGTATTATAACTCTGTTCCTTTGTTCGATAATCTGTATTTCCTGTGTAAATACACGTTCATATATTTCGTGTATCTTGTGACCAATTCTCTCCGCATCTTCATCCTCCTCATCCGAATATTATTTCCCAAAGTCTGATCAATGCTTACAGGTCCTTCGTTGTTATATGCTAGATGTATATTAGTTCTTCAACTTTTCTTCATCGCATACAAACACTCGATAACAGCTGGTGAAATTCTGTATAAGGTCTTAAGTCAGTCGTGAGGTACACAGTATTATTACTATTTCATTAAATTATAAATATTTTTTCAGTTGAAATTTGTAATTAATAAATAATAATATACCAGAGTTTGTAAAGAACATAGCCTTATTATATTATATTATTTATTTGACAGTGAACAAAAATAATAAACATTTATATAATTATAAGAATAAAAAAGGAAGGATGATTATTAACACCGCTACAAAGGGCTCTATACGTATTTCAACTAATTCATTTTAAAGTTATAATAAAAATAAAAATGATGAAAGTGAAATAAAATATGGATTCACTTGAATTATGTATATGCACTTTTTAGATTATAATAGCATACAAATGTTCTTATTAATATAAAAATAATTAATGTATAAAATAGTCATTAATAAGCATTAAGCCATAAATTGCACCTGGGGGCACAGATACGTTATCCTTGCCATGGTATCCCATGGGTTCCAGATGGAAACAAGGAAAGGGGAGGCGAGAAAACCCAAAAAAGAGATTTCAAAAAAATATATCTAAAAACCAAAGATGGTAATTTCACAAGATACCTCAAATTTCGCATACAAAATACCTTTAAACGTCTTCACGTGAACTTAATCAATTATGTATCAAATTATCTATTTTTTATAGACAGCTACTAATTTTGAGAATATCAATACGGTAGAAATTTTTAAAGTGAAAAAGTAATCAAGAAATGAAGTATTTTTTGTGACTATATAGAACATTCAATATAATCATAAAATATATGTAAAATTATTATATTTCTATAAGATTGATAAGCAAATTCAGCGAAAAAAATCCTTTTGTCATCTATCATTCACAGTTTTGATTTTGCATACTGCAATTTACATCCAATTGCTTTTTATTTTATAACAAAATATAAATATTTGTATTTAAACAGAAATGGATTATTATAATTTTCATTTTTTGTTTGATTTTTTCTTACTAATATGTTCTTTTTAATACTAGCGCCAAGGATATGTAACGATGAGCAGAATCTACATAGATAAAGGCAATAATTATGATTCGGATAATGAAATGAAATTTGCAAAATTTAATCGTCAATACTTAGTAGTCTTAATATCAAGTAAGTAGACTTATTTTCTGTGTTTGAAAAATAAAAGTAATCAATGGATTTGGAAGATGCCGTCGAAGACCTTACTCGATCCACATAAACAGCTGCATGGTGTGCTACACCTTCACCGGCACCTGGCAGTGTTGCGTCTAATTGCCCAGTCAATATTCGTAATCTGATCAAAGAAAAGCGAAGGCTGAGGAAGATCTGACAAAACACCCGCCATCTAGATGACAAAACTCGCCTTAACGCAGCAACAAGACAGCTCAAAACAACGTTGCAGAATGACCATATTGAGGCGTTGCATGAGTATTTCAGTAGACTGTCTCCGTCTGAAGCTACTGAATATTCATTGTGGAGGGCAACAAAACACATAACATGACCAAAACAAAGAGAGTCGCCTCTTCGTCAACCGGATGGTAGCTGGGCAGTGATAAGGAGAAAGCAGAGCTGTTTGCCAGCCACCTAACAAACATATTCCAGCCTTTCCCCTCGGAACTTGATGATGAGGAGGAAAGTGATATTCAGAAATTCTTGGAGTCCTCTTATCAGATGTCACCTCCCATAGCTCCCTTCAGTGTGACGCAGGTTGAGACTGCTATACATAAGATGAAGAAGAAGAAAACACCGGGATATGACCTGATTACAGCGGAAGTCATGAGTCAGCTCCCACCCAATGGATTAAAGGTGATCACACTCATATTCAATGCTATAATAAGACTTGGTATTTTTCCAGCTCTATGGAAGGTGGCACAAATTATCCTCATCGCCAAGCCTGGTAAGCCGACAGATGTGGCAACTTCCTATAGGCCCATTAGTCTGCTGCCTGTCATGTCCAAGTTATTTGAAAGACTCCTCCTTCGAAGGCTGCGACCATGGCTGCTGGATAGTGGAATCATACCAGATCACCAATTTGGTTTTCGTGATCAACATGGTACTGTGGAACAGTACTCCATCGTATAGTGGATGCTATTGGTCGAAGTCTCGAAGAGAAGAAGTACTGCTCCCCCACTTTTCTCCACATCTCACAGATGTTCGATCGAGTTGGGCATAAAGGACTGCTGTATACACTAAAGAAATGTCTTCCACTTGAGTTTTATTCCATCTTTAAATCCTACCTGACTGGAAGGCATTTTCAGGTCAAATACAGGGATGAGTTGACCTTTCTGCACCCCATCCTCTCTGGTGTCCTTCAAGGAAGCGTCTGTGGACCTCTACTATATGTCATATTCACGGCCGACCTTCCCAGTTCTAAGCACGTTACTGTGGCCACGTTTCGTGATGACACTGCGATCATAGTATCACACCCGAACTCTACTGGCTCAAGAGATGGAGAATTAGGGCCAATACAACGAAATCAGTTCATGTCACGTTTACGTTGCGTAGACAAACTTGCCCTCCTGTAACACTGAATGGCTGTGCCCTGCCACAAGCAGACGATGCCAAATACCTTGGGATGTATCTCGACAGACTTCTCACTTGGAAGAAGCACATATGAACAAAGAGGAAGCAGCTAGGCCTGGCAGTAAAAATGTTGCATTGGTTGATGGGCAGATATTCGTCTACCTCTGTTGAACATAAACTGCTTATCTATAAAGCCATCATAAAACCCATATGGACCTATGTAATCCAACTTTGGGGATCCGCCTGTAATACCCACAGTGGTATTACAGGCGCCCACACGTGCGAAACAGATGTTTAGGATATACTTCCTTAGCTCAAATATCGGCTTAAGTTTACGATCCCCAGAAACGTCTCTCGCCCGTCAAGCAGTAAGGTTCTCTGTATCATATCTATATTATAACTATGTCTGTTCCTGTGTCTACACTCTGTACCCTCTGTATAAATATACGAATATATATCTTGTGTATCGAACGGATAATTCTCTGCATCTACATCTTCTTCACCCCGTCAACGATTCTCCAAACCACTATTAACATAATACAGAGGTCAATCGAAAACGCTAAGATCTATAAGCAATGCTCCATGGTACTCAACAAATGATTACATCTACCAGTACACGAAAGTTGGAACTGTCAGGGAAGAGATAGAAAAGTTCAGCATAAACTATTAACATCGGCTGGACGACCATCCAAATCAACTCGCTGCCGACCTTGCAAACACAGATTCCCACAGACGAAGATTGAAGCGATTTAAGCCACAGTATCTTCCTGGTCGCTTTGCTAATTTTTAAATAGATAAATACGTGTGAATATGATGATTCTTTTTGTTAGCCTTTTAAAATAATTTTCATTTTAGTTATTTGTGGAGTTTGATCGTTGGGTCAATCTCCAATATTTATATTTTCTTTATTTTTGTTTTCCTTTTTATTTTTTTTTCTGATACGATATAACTAGAGCTTATTATCTATTTTGATTATATTTTGTAGATAGATAGCTTGTAAATAATTAAAAAAAATGATTACGAGGAATATTCGTCGTGCAGTGAGGACGGAGATTCCTCATATAGCGAGGAAATGGGATATAAAAATAGAAATAGGACAGAACGAAACTTATGTCTGCGATTCACTGTATACAATAGAGTCAAATTCTGAAACAACTCGGATATTGCTCTCGGTACTTTTCATAAAAGAGAACTAAGCCACGCACCACCTGCTAGGGCAACAGTTTGAAAAATCCAAAACAGGCAAACCAAACTAAGGTTTCAGTTCAAGAGTATCTTGAGAAGATACTTGATATTCAGAGAATCCTACCCTCTCACCATCCAAGGGGATAGATGAGGACTCTGGCGGCCGGTGCAGAACCATTGAAAGACACATTCAGCAGCATGACAGTGACTTCGCAATGCCGTTCAAGATCGTCTGGCGAGGGCCATCCACAAGAGTACTAGAGTAGTGTTCGGAATCAACAGATTCCCAACGGTTGTTCGTTCTGCACTATCATTCTCATAGACATTGCCATTCCGTTCAAGGATGGTCCGGATGCCCTCTGAAGGTGCTGATGAGCGAAGCTGGAGAAGTACGCCTCGTTTGTAGCCGAGATGCGAACGAATTGCACGTTTTCCTGCTAGGTCGTGGGGTCGTGGGACCAGGAGAACGAATTGGTGGTGTATGCTGGTGTGCGAAGCCGATAAGCCCCTCTGGTGCGCAGAGTTACAAACATAATAAGCTCTTGATGAAAATGTCAAAAAAATAATGAGTAACTCTGGCTTTTTCTCAACTATTATACATTGTTCTTATCATTTCTTACTGCTGTACAAAGTCAAGCAGTATCTCCCACATGAATTCTACATTATCTTAAAATTATACCTGACTGGAAGCATTTTCAGGTTAAATGCAGGGATGAATTAACTTCATTACACCCCATCTTCTCTGTTGTTCCGCCGGGAAGCGTTTGTGGGCCTCTGTTTACCTGCTTTTGACAGCCGACCTTCCAACCTCTCAGCACGTCACTGTGGCCACATTTGCTAATGACACCGTCGTTATGATATCACATCATGACCCAACAACAGCCTCACAAACACTTTAAAGAAACCTGGATGCCATAGACTACTGGTTTAAAAATTCTAGAATTAAGGCCAATGGAACCAAGTCGGTGAATGTGACCTTCACAACGCGCCACCAAACTTGTCCTTCTGTGATACTGAATGGCTGTGGGCATACGTCTGGACAGAAGTCTCATGTGGAAAAAATACATAAAGACAAAAAGAAAACAACTGGGATTGACAGAAATAGGTTGCATTGGTTGATGATACCAACGGCTGGATGACCAAACCAACTTGCTACCGAGCTAACAAATCCAGAATCTCACGGATGGAGACTGAAACGGTTCAAACTGTACGATCTTCCCTGAATGTATCATGTTTGCGCTCATGCGTATGTAATACATTGTTCTCATTTTATTACAATGTTTTATTACGGGTTTGTTCGATGTTAAAACTGGAGTTTATTGTCTATTTTTTATTATTGTAAATAGATTGCTATAAAAAAAGTCTTACTTTTCCATGGAAATTATATATTTTTATGTCGTGATAATTTAAAAATATATCATTTCATTCATCAAAAACACATATTTAAATAATGGTTTATAATTCTGAACATCTGACATTTTGAAAATCCGGCGTGCCGAACTCACAAGAAAGTACATGATTAGATGCAGCGCGGAGGACTCGCTGGTTGGCAACCAGGACTCGCTTAATCAAAGCTGCAGTCGATCTTTCTTGAGCAAATCGACATGAATGGTGATCCTAATTTGCAGGAGGGATTTTTCCGACTCTGAAAGGCTGCTGAACCGTGTTTTTGAGGACTTCAAGAATCTAGAATTTTCCACGCACACAGTGATATACACGGACGGCTCTTTCCAAAATAAACCTAGATCGGTTTCCTTCAGTTTATATATTCGTGCTCTGAACATCCGGAGGGTAGTGGTGTGTTCTGATTCTAAGTGCCATAGATACGATATCCAGTAATGCAACCAGCACTAGAACAAATTACTGGGTGATACGAATCAGGACAGGGATTAACAGGATGGAACGTAAGTGATTTTTTGATGATCTTGTGCTAGATACGAGTCACAAGAGTGTGCTGGATACGAGTCATAACTGCGCAAAAAGGTCATAATTCTCCTGGAAATCATCTACAATTTACTACCATTATCAGAATATATCTTCCCTCACACTGGAAAGTCGACAAACTCCATCCTTAAGCCGAGTAAAATGTTGAAGGAGGTCACATCTTAAAGACCGATGCTTGCTATCGATGATGTCCAAGGTATTCGAGAGGTTACTAGTCCATTGTTCAAGGAGGACGTGATTTCGGATCATTAGTTCGGATTCCGTCGACATTACTTCACCATCGAGCAGATCCATCGACTGACAACTCGGATAAAATGATTAATGGAGGAAAAAAGAAATACTATTCAACTCTGTTTCTGGACATAGCACAGGATTTTGGTAAAGTGATGCTATATAAATTCAAAAGCATGTCGCTCCATAATTTCTCCAATCTGCTAAAATCTTTTTTGTCCAATCGATACTTCCGGATTAAGATGGAGGTAATGGATGGTAAGGTAACACAGCTGTATCCAATCGTATCTGGCGTACCGCAAGGAAGCATCTTGGGCACCGTGTTCTACAACATTTATACATCCGACCTCTTAGCAATTCCTGGTTTTCGAAATGAAACTAGCTATGTCGATAACAACATTCTCCTGTCGTTTAACGAGGATCCGGTTATGTCGGTGCATAGATCGGTGCATAGATCGATGCAGATCCATTAACGTGTATTTCAAATACTAGTGTTTGTTCTTGGATCGCCAAACGGAAGCAACTTTAAATTAAGTTCGAAAAAATGTATTAGTTGATCGGTAAAAACTCAAAACTCTCGCTTGAGAATAAACTTCTTGTTAAAAAGATAGTGTTGAAGCTAGTGTGAACTTATGGCATTCGGCTCTGAAAAACAGACAGCAACAGCTAATATCAAAATTTTCAAACGCATCTATTCAAAATAGAACTTTAAAAAAACATGATTAAACATATTTATTAGGCAGCTATCGTTTTACTAAATGAATATGTAACTAAATCACCCAATTTCTGGTTAATACAAATATTATATTAAATGATAATGGTATAAATAAAAAAAATGATTATTGTGAATGTTTATTTCTTAGTAGTTAAACCAGACCGGTCAAATCAAACTTAGCTCTTTTTGCCAAGTCGATAGGCAGAATATCTGGCTTTGCCTTGTAGCATTCCTCTATCAAAAGATAGTTCAACCACTATCAGTTAACACGACCATCTTCATTGAGGGTCGGAAGTCCTATCTCCTCAAAGTTCTGGTTATTCGATTCTTCAACTTCATATTTAACTTCTATCTGTAAAATAACTGGAGGTTCGAGGCTCTTGTTATTTTGTGGGTTCATAACTATTTATTTGCTTCATTTGCTTCTTACAATTCTCTGCGATTTAATCTTCTTGACCAATCTCGTCAATTTTCCTTTTTCGCTGTCCTCCTTCCACCAGCATTATTTCATATTATTTTAATTTTCCTTCTTCTACTTCATTCAATTAATCTTTTGGTTTTTCTTCTTTTTTGGTCTCACTTCTTCTGGTTCTTCTGTTGGTAATTCTTTTCATTAATCCAACTCCAAATTCATGTTGTCGGACTCAATATTTCGCCAACCTTTGAAAGTCTGAAACTGTTCTATTCAGATGGATAAGTTTCCTCGATAATGTTTGTCGCTATCAGATTCTCCTTTTCATCACCTCCAATTAATCTGGTTTCTTGAAGACATGCTTCAACTCCTCTTCTCTATCGAACGACGACGTATTTATTTCAATTAACATATCATTTTCTTCTTAGCCAAGTATTGGTGTTAATTTTGTTTGTAATTGTTTAAAGCAGCAAACTAAAGTATATGAACATTTATATACTTTAGCTTGCTGCTCTCTGAATTCGTATACCGTATTGTGAGTCTTGAGACATTCATTTTTGGAGTTAAAAATTTAAAAAATTGATAATAATACAAAATGGAAGAATAAAAAAAACATATATTTAAATAAAATTCAAAATCTATAAATATTTTAAAACCGGATAACATAAAATCGAAAACAAAAACAAAAACCGAAATCGAATAAATAAAAACGTTTATAGGATATATTTTAAAATTAGCCTCGTCGTTTTCAATTTTAAATCTTCTTCTTATTCAATAACTACCCGCAATATTCCTGACTCACGCCTTCCGTAGGGATTTTTCTGTTACAATGGATCGTGGGCCCCTTCAATGCTAAATTTTTGACTTAGCTCCGTAGTATTCAACTCTCCTATCTATTTTTTCTTTCTTTTCTTTATCTCCTCTTTTTTGCAAATATAAATATATCGATTTTTACCACGATTAATCTATGCTCATGTATAGCAAAATTGGATAGTTGAAATAATACTTATATATAATACTTATTTGGAAATATGCAAGCGTTTGATCGAGTATGGCATAGAAGACTGCTATTCAGAATAAATCACTATATCCCACATGAATAAAGTTTATTATAATACTAGAAATTGTTACAAACAGTTTGGTTCAGAGATAATATTTAATATTTTACACTACATATTCATATAAGAATAATGTACAATTAGTGCTGCTAATTTCCACTAACGTTCTCCACGTATATGTCCCTGCTCCATCTGATTACGTCAGACGTCGTCAGTTTACGCATCAGGTGGATATACCCACATCGTATACCAGCAGCACGCAACACTGATTCGTTCTCCGGGTCCCACGACCTCAGGGCGCCCACCAGGAATGCATACATCTCCACCCTGAAGCCTGCCTCCAGCATTGTATATATTTAAATTATTAAGTGATAAAAAAACAATAACACAATTTAATGAAATAGCAAATAAGATATATATTAATGTCTATATACATTGTAGGTGGGTCGAGGGGTGCGTGGAGGTTGGGATGTCGTGGTAGTAAAAATTAAAGAGGAAAGGAGATAGGAAAGCTCCGGTAGAGAGGGTTAATTTGGTTGAGTGTGAGTTGGAAATTTTTCTTTGATGGAGGAAGCTTTTGATTATTTGGAAGATATGTGGGGAAATGTCTATTTGTTGGAGCTTGTAAAGGAGGCCGTTGTTCCACATGGTGTCGAAAGCACCGCGGAGGAAGTCCTGGAGCACGCTGCAAGGCCGTCTTTGTAGGGACGTTATCGTTAATTGCCATCTGGATCAGGTTGGTGATGGTGGTGACCTGGTGCTCGATTTCCAGATGATCTGTGAATGTAGCCGGACGACTTCAGCCTTCTTGGAGCGTGTTGTCATCTTGATGCTCCTGGTGGTGGAGTTAAGGGTCTCACGATAGGGCTTCTAGCGAGGATTGGGATCGTCCTTCATCATGCGGCGAGGGACGCCGCGGTTCGCTCCCGTTCGGTAGAAATGCTGTGCACTAAATTTCGTGGTGAACTAATCTTCGTCGTGTACTGGAAATATGTCTTGATGAACTCTCTTCTAATTGAAGGGTGAATGATTAGGTCCGGGTTAGTCTTCTTTGTGCGTTCTGAGAGTTGTTAACCCACATTCTTCCTTCCTACTTCATTCAACCAATCCCACGTGTTTCCCACATGTGGGCGGACATGAGCCCCAAATTATCATGCATTTCCCAGTAACCCACCAGGACCAACACCGTTGCCATACAACAGAAGTGGGACGCGTGAAACTAACTACGTGAAATAAGTGTGGTAGGGGTATAGGGTGAAGGACTGCTCCACAGGTCTAGCATAGAACTGCACACTTGTGGACAGAAGGATCACGTGGTCTGGAGATGTCCAAAAAGACCAGACCAACCATTAAAAGGTCTGCCTAATGCGAGGGTTAAAGTTTAGAATTTAGATCAGAGGAAATATCAAACGAACAGAATAAAGATATACAGAGACTCTATAAGCCTCTGACCATCATTAATATAGTTACTGACACTTATATAGAGGAACTAAACTATCCGGCGAATATTAATAGGCAGAAGTTATTGATGAAGTTAAAATTGAAATTCATAGACAGATACAATGTATATGTGATGGAGGCTTTCTCGGGTATTAGGTTATACCTGCATATGAAAGACCACGCTAATGCGGAGAATAGAGAAAAGGAAATATCAGATTTAGTACTGGAAACATAACAAAGAAATAATGATATAGAAGAGAAAAAGAAAAGTTCGCTCACAATACCAGTCCCTAGGATTAACCGAAAGGACTAACGATAAGGAACACCAAGCCAATTAAAATAATATATCAATGTAAATAAGGTTTTATAAATAAAAAAATATATAAAAAAGAAAATGGAAAACTATTTTCTTACACATTAAACTTAAATTGACATATACATATTTATATTGTTTTAGAACCCAAGAATCAATCTTGTTTACACATGTTTTTAACGTTACTTGAGGAACCAAACTTCCATGTTAAAATAAATTCATTTTATAATATAGTAATAATTTGTTTATACGTTAACAGCGCTCATTTATGTAATTACATTAGTAAAAACGTTTAAGGTCAATAACCCAATATCATAATTGCTTGTTGCTTAATTCACAAAAATAAATACTTGTTTTTGTTGAAAAATATTTATTATCTGTCGTAATAGTCTTCTTTTGAGAAGCATCTCCACTCTCCGGAAATGTTTATAAACTGTGGAAGCCTAAAGCATTCAAAGTTGCTCAAGCCTCGAGACCCTTACTTTATAAGTTTAAATATAGGAAAATGTAAAAAATCTTTTAATAAGGGTCTCGACATCTCGAAGCCTCAGGCCTCTAAACTTATAAAGACATTGGCACGGAGAGAAAATACCGTGAACGATAATAATTAAAATTAAAGAAAATAAAGTATATTTAGTGAAACTTTTCGATAATTAAAGAAATAATACGAATGAAACATTATTAAGAAATTTGTTCATCTTTGTTGATAATTTATTGTTATGGTTTTAATTTCTGACACATATCTTATAGTTAATACAATATATATTTTTATATTGTATTGTTAATAATATTAAAAAAAATTATTATAACAATAATTACTAAAAAAAAACTTCAATAACATAGATAAAAAAAACTCAAAAATAGGTCAATTCATTATAGATATATCTATTTATAATAAATAGAAACGATTGACATTCCTAAAATACTTCTACTTTTAAAATATTGTTCATATTAGGGTAAAATATAACAGCAAATATATATATATATTAAATACATTATTCTTTTTCTAGTAAAAAGTATTTTCATATTTGAAAAATAGCACCATCGACCTTTTGTACGATATTTCCATGGCGACGAGTTCAATATGTGACCCAAAAGAAACGGCAGCACCGTCACACATTGGAAATGTATGGATTAAAAATAACTTTTGAAAAATATTTAATACACACGTTCAGCAAAAACCTTAATTCTACACAGATCATTTTCTAGTTTAGTAAATGTAATTAATATCAGTCAAGCTTTAGATATTTGCTGTAAATAATCTGTGGCGCCCTCTTCAGTCAAGCAGAAGGTTCCCTCTACCGATAACGATAATTGACGTGTCGACTCTCGTTGTACGATCTCAGTTAATATACGCTCTTATATTTTGGTATCAAATTATTTCCTTCCGAACTGCATCCTCCTCATACGACTACGATTCCCCAAAAATCTATCACATTTTAAGTATTTTACTTAATAGTATCACATTTCATAGCGTGAATTAAAAACAAGTTTGTTTATAATTAGTATGAATGTTGGGGATTTCGGAATGTTGGGGAATGTGTCGAACATAGTCTGTTCGACACATGATCGTCCCTTAAATATGTTCTTTCATATCTGAAGATTAGAAACAAGCTACATTGACTTGAAAAGGGCTTAGGCACCATTAGTCGATATAAAGCAACTAAAAATAGAGCAATTTTATGGAAGACCTTAACTAACTCGAACTTCGTAAGTGAAATTCAGGGGAGAAATATCAGAGCTCATCCTGCCTTTGCTCTTCGAATGCGTGCTCGAAAAGATCATCAGAGAGAGTTTCGAAAAGTAATAAACATTAACATTATTTAAATATAAAACTATGTACGACAAGTTAACCTTACAATTGTATAAAATATAATAATTCTATTAATATGGTAAGATCAGAAATACCTATGGTACGTTAATGAAGTGTGAAAAATCTGCCAAAGAAAGCATTACAACGGAATCAAGTGATTTGACAAGTAATGATTCTGCGGAAGCACCTGCTCTGTTGATAAACTTTAGCAATACCATTCCTATAGTTTCTAGAAAAACGCTTTACGAAACTTAATGTATTCACTGTTAAGGTCGTCTTCGAAGCAACAATTGCAGTGTTGTTGGTATCGCCTACAAATCCTGGTATTTAGAGCGGGCCACTCTAAACTCAATGTAATCAACGTTAAGGTCATCTTGGAAGCTGCAATTGCAGTGTCGTTGGTGTCGTCTAAAAATCCTGGTATTTGGAGAGGGTCACTAAACTCATTGTATTCGAGAATTCTGCTAATAGCCGAATTGAAATACCAGGCTATCATATCGGAGATAGTCAAGACTTGGTTCACGGATAATAGCATAATGATGCTGAAAATCAGAAATATCTCGCTGCCTCAGAATTTATCCATGCCGACTTCAATAAACAAAAAGAAGGATTACGTTAACTATTACGTCTGGCACCTCCGTTTACAGCATCAAAATTACCAAAGACAACGAGACCATCGTTTTCGAATATACCAAAGCGATCGACGAGATTATATTCGATTAACGTGGTAGTCTGTCAACTTCGCATGAAGGAGAAAGTAGGTACAAATGAGTGCGAGTCTAAATGGAAAAATTTCAAGAAGATGTTCAAAACTATCTTTGGAAGTCGGGATTTGAGTTATGAGTTCTCGACGACCAAGATTAACTTGATGGGAATAGGCGAATAAAAACAACATGATAGCTATGTAACAAAAAAAACAACGAAAACACAATTATTACCATCCCTGCAAAGGGTTATAGACCATAGTAGGTCTATCTGGCCCTGTGTATAATAAAATCCATAATAAATTTATTCATATAAAACTTAAAATTATATTTTTGTTATCAACATCCAACATTTCAAGTCGTAATAAGACTAAATTTAATTCATATAGTAAATTATAAAAAAAACTAATATTTTACAACATAATACATTTAAGTAAGAAAGATTAAAATTCAACTTGTGAAACACTATTATCCTATTTAATAATACACCCTACCTCGCTTTACGGCCTATATACGTGTCACGAAACTTGGCTGCAAAACGATATGGCTTTTCGTTAAGGAATCAATTGCGCTTGCGCAAGATTGGCAACATGTAGATATATCAACATCGAAAAAAAGCTTGGGTGTACTAACTTTATAGCTTTAATTTATTTATCTAGCATTGTGTGATTATATCTGGAAAATACAATGTTCCAGATAAAGACTGAATACGATAATTGCAACATTTGCTGATGATACAATTTTAGCATCGGATGAGAATCCAGCAGTAGCATCTGCAGGAAAGTTTAGACAAACTACAAGAATGGCTCAAAAATTGGAGAAATATCGAGAAATTTCAATCAAAATACCTAAGAAGTTTCATCAGGGCACCGTGGTTCGTCTCAAATAGGAAAATAAATGAAGATCTCCATATAGATTTTGTTCAGGATACAATATCGATGTTTAGTAGCAGATACACAAACAGACTGGAATTACATAATAATGTTCTTGCTATTGACTTACTTGATAACAGCAAAACAACAAATAGACTTCAGCATTATAAACCACTAGATTTAATTTATAGATTTAAGTAACTGATTTCATATTTAATGTTCATATTGACAATAATGGTAAACATCCACCAGAATAGTTTATCTGATCAATGCTACCCGCGACCAAATTTACTTTTTGTTCAACATGAATAAATTGTAAATAAACTTACTGGCACAATAAGAAAAAGTATTGTGTGATTTAACAACTTAACCACTCTCGCTGCTGAGTAAGTATACCAAAAATACAAATTCTGTTGCCATGTTGTGTCCAACCATTATTCTTATTATTGTATTTAAACCGTACCGGATATTCCCATATGCATAGGCACCTGCAGATAAGACTTATCACCAGAAGACGCAGAGTAGATGAATTGTAGCACGTACCGATTCTGACCAACGAACCGTTCCCACAGGAATGCATAATTAGCAGTTTATAGATGAAGGCCTCCTCGCCAAATCACAACTCCCACTATCCATTATCATACTTGATGTTATATTTGTAATACGTATTTAGAATTAGTCTTAGTTATCAACCCGAAGAATACACAACAGTTTGCACCGAAGTTAATAATCACCTTTAAATAATTAATAAATATATTGTTAAATCTTCATCGACTTTAATTTACAACTACTAAGACTCCACAACGACATCAGCAGACATTGTTCCACTGTGTCCAGAATTCCATCCCTGGGACACAACAGCCAATTACTTTTTTTTGGTCTCATAGCTTTTGCTTACAATATATATCTGCCAATTTCGTTGCAATAGCATCGTCGCAAATACTTGTGGAAGTATACTTTATTTTTAATAATTGAAATAATCAATTTGAAATTTGACCATTAATTGTGTTAAATATTTAGTGTATTGATTTTTATGTCACATATTATAGAAATTCGATTGGTAACTATATTCCCATCGTATGATATATGAAGCTTTTCCTAATTCTTGAAATCCATTATTATCCTTGTTTGATGTTTGGTGAATAATAAATGTAGTGTATAAAATACATCGCAAGAGTATTTATGTAAAGAATGGGCAAGTGATTAAGGGTTAACTGCGATTGTTAATCATGCACCCTTAATAACAGCATGTTTATGGATTGCCGGAAGGTTTAAAAGAAGTGGGTCATATTGGTGCATGGTAATAGTTCATTTTTATCTTCCTCGATGGAGATGTTGAAGAATTACTCCCCCGATGGTCCGATGACCAAAACTCGACCCCGTACCATCCCACCCCAATCCGATGGTAGTGTTTGTAGGTACGTGTGTGCATGACCAACCATCGCGGCTCAATGTGATCGATTGGTAGATGTGAAGAGCGCGAGCGCAGACCTCCGTCGTCGTTCGGGCGGCAGGCGCGGCCTCTCGTGCGGAGTCGCAAGGCGGCGAAACCGCGTGTCCTACGGTCGCCGCAGAGTTGTTGCGCCTCCGCCGTTGCCTATCGTTACATAAGTACCGGTCGCAAGGTGATTCCAAGTCCCAGTACCGAATGTCATGTCGGATGGTGCGTTGCGCCCGTGCACCACCTCCACCTTCTGAACCACATAACTATGCCATCGGCGCGTCTTCGCTGTTGTAGCCGTTGCCGCCGCCGTTATCTCCTCTTCCGTCGCTCTCGCAGTTGTTCTTGTTGTTTGTCATCCTGTTGTTATTGTTGTTGTTCCTGTGCTTCCGTTGTCAACTAGACTTAGACGCACATGGCGGTGGTGAATTTGGCCGCGACGCCGCTGCGACGTCGCAACTGCCTCCTGGCGATTGCCTTCGTCGTCTTCGTACCCTTCTGCATTTTCGTGCTCTTCTCAGTTCCTGGTAAATAGCACCGTTTATTTATTACTAGTCTATTTTACTGCGCTCCTCGTCTCACGGTCGCCTCTGCCGTTGCACTTCAATAGCGTAACCCTCTTACGTAAGAGGCGAACATCTTTCCGCCACCTACGCACGCTTCTTCACTTGACTCCGGATTATAACAGTGGACCACGTGCGCACTCATAACACACGCGCGATCGCCCGCACAGGAACCAAAACATTCAAAACCCGTATGCAGCAACAGCAAATATGTGTTTTAACTTCATATATTCAATTACATGTTTCATGTAAACAAGAGAAAGTATTTATTTATTCAATTATATTTATTGTAACAATCACATAATATATTTCATACAACTATAATAAAGAATCAAATAAAAATGCAACTGTTATAAAGGGCACTGTTAAATCTATAAATAAATACCTATTTAGACAAATAAGGGAAACAAATAGTTATTCATAAAAAAAATGATACAAATGCAGTTTAACTTGACCAGATTAAAATATAATATTTGCATTACAGCCTTTCCAGTTGTTATTATTCATTCATTTAATTTAACTTGGTAAGCCACATTTATTTAATAATAAAAAAGAACCTTGTGTAGAACACATTTCTGTAATCTTGTAATAATTAATTCAGTCGATTTCCTCAGTTAACTATAAATATTAAGTAGTTAAAAGATGCATCTCCAAATTGCTGACCTGATGTTTAAGAACATATAAAAACAGAACAGTGACAAAAAGGAATATGTGGTTTTCCTTTCAATTTCAATTTTATTTTGAATTTGATTATTGACCATACCGTAAAACATATTTCCGATTTCAGTTTTTCCAGTACTGTATTGGTTTATGTCCTGAACTGTTCTTACGCCGTTTTGACCTGATATGTCCTTTTTAATCTGGAAGCTCTCTAAATTATACAATTTGAATGTACAGTCAACCCTCCTATAACGCGATGAGTGCGTACCGCGTTATATGGAAACCGCGCTATAAGAAACTCTGATTTAACTGTTGACCGTATTTCTTTAGATTTTATTACAAACGCTTCGCTAATTCCATTTATTTTTTAGACCTTTAATTTTATTATAAACTTGATGTAATCGTAATTCAATATTTTAAATTTAATCTGAGAAGTAAATTAGTTAGTTTTGCCTCAATTAACTAATATATATTATGTTAGAGAGTAAAAAAATAAATAAATTGAAAACATAAATAATTTCACTATTAAAACATAAACAAAAGAACTTTATGTAATTTAAATCGTTTAGAAAACTTTAGCTAAGTTAATTGAAGTCTACAGGAAGAAAGATTAACTGCAAGGTGTTTGAGTAAATTATTTCATTAAATTTGATCTAATATACCACGAACCTTTTAAAAATACTAACCATAATCAGACAGTTATGTATCTTTTATGTAAAGAAGAGGAACTATATATTACTAATGTCTAATACCTATTTACAAAATGAAGAAAAGAAAAAAGAAACAAATAGCATATTAAACAAAATAAAACATACGGATTCAAATATAGTAGTTATATTTCAGCCTTTCACAGCTGTTATTATTCATTCATTTAATTTACTTGGTAAACCACACGTACGTATTAATAAAAAAATAACCTTGCAAATACACATTTCCATAATCTTGATGCGAAAATTATTCATTCAGTCAATTTTACTGAGCAAACAACAAATATGTATTCCATCTCCAAATTATAGCATTTGTATTATATTTATTTACTTTCACTTTTAACGATTTCACTAATTTCGTTTATTCATAAACCTTTCACTCACTCACTCAACAATTATAATTAATGAGATATAAATTATTTAGTTAAAACACTTATGATAATTCACTCTTAGCGCAACGACTACTGTCAATATCTGTTAAAATAGTATTTTCTTAGACCATTGTTGCTATATAAATATATATTTTTTGTCTATTTATGACTTATGTAAAAACTTATGTAAATTAATGCGTTTAGAAGAACTTACTAATATACTTTAAGCCTTCAGGAAAAAAGAATAATTTAAATTACTACTTTCTTTTCTATAAATATAACTACAAAAAAACAGTTTGAAAGATAATCTGAAAATTTAATTCTTAAAACTGATTTGTTAGTTATTTATAGAAAAGCATTAATGCATAAATTGGTTTATATGGTACATTGGTACTTGGGAATACTCCACATCGTTTAATATAATAACATAACGTTTTCCTTGTTAACGTTTCACTGGTTGGTATGTTTTAAGACCTTTCAGCCATAAAGTCACTATGCAATCATTCCCCATTGTCTTCCTTACCAAGTTTCCCTATGCGACGTTTTGCAAAATCGGTTCATTTTCAGACAATATTAGACGTAGATTTTTATGCAAACTTTTTGACAAAATTTCATCAAATTTATTCCGGGAATAACACGAGTTTGTTAGATTTATTTAATATTTGTTTAAAATAGACAAAGCCTTATAAAATCATTAAATTTAACTTAGCAAACCATGCATATATTGCTAAATCAACCTTGCATAAATCCAATGACGCATGTACATAATCTTGGCGTAATTAGTTATTGAAAAAAAGTACTTAAGAAACCGCAACTATTAATAACGAAAACAAAACCCATATAAATCATGTTTACGCATTTCCACAGTCAATGCTTATCAAATCAGTAAATTCCCATTAAAATTGTTTCACAAATTTCTTTATTTTTCTTTTTCTGGCTTTTTAGCCTTTCGCAGCCGTGAAAAGTCTTTTGATTAAATGAAGGGCGTAAATAGTAATTAGGTGAAAAAAAAAAAAGAATTCGCAACGCGAAAGGCGTTAATTAACTTCTCCTGACGTAATTACGAATGTATAGTTGTGCTTTTATTTACTTATTCCATTTGCTAATTAGCATTTGTAAATAGTGGATTTGTAGAGCTCCGAGGAATGTAGAAATGCTTTTAACCACTAACATCTATGTAACCTTGCCCAATGAAAACATTGTACGTAATTATAAAGAATTTATCATATTTATTATGGGTTTCGTGTATATTTAATGACCAAATTTCGTTTTACTTTTGAATTAATATAACGGCGCCCACGAATATTTTATATGCAAAAAAATAAATACAAATTCATGATTTAACATGAAATAAAATTATTAAATACGACAGATGTGTATTCATAACTATAATTTCGTAATTATGTATATATTTGGAATAATAATCATACAGATGTTTAAATTAGTATTTTAAATTATCCAGTGACTGTTAAAACCTAATTTAGCAAATCCGCTGAATACTGAATTATCTATTTTTTTAATATTTTCAGTTGTATTTAAATCTTTTGCGGATATTTCCGGGTATTATTTATGTTTTGGCATATTTTGGTAATTCGCGTCTGCAAAAATAACGTCAAAGCTATATCTAAAAATGTTTCATAACTTCAACATTACGTCTAATTCTTGAAAACAATAGTGGCGACTGGGCTACACCACAGTATAAGGCATATCCGCCGTTCGCCAAAGATAATAAACACATTTCATTATTTATGTTAATTGTATTATGAAAATAATGTTTAATATTATAATTTACGCTTACATAAAGACCTAAATAGTTCATAATGTTCTACATTCCATGTAAAACAGGCTCGAATTTAAAATTTAAAAAATAATAATGTAATCTAATTTATTAGCCAGTTATAATATATAATTCTAAATATAAAACCAAACATAATAATAATAAAAAGAAACGGTTGGCTAAAGGGTTATCGACCATTTGTCTTTCCGCCCATGAATAGTATGTACAAACTAAAAGAACAAGAAGGAGTAAAACAAATTATTATACAAAAAAGGCAGCCTCTGGGAGAGGGATATAATTACACGGATGGTTGATAGATTTCGAGTGATACTAAATTTGAAGAGTGAGAGAGGATAAATTTGAGTCTTTTGAGATGAATTTAAGGGAAAGGGAGAGGTATCTATCGAGGACTGGAACAATTTTGGTTTTGGAATTGAGGAGGTTATTTGGCGGGCTATGGAGCGGGTTGATCGGATGGCGGATTCTGGTGAGGATACGAAGGGAAGAACGTTCGGATACGGAGAGACTTTTCAGAACAGGGTTACGGCATTGGTAGAAAAGGGGGAAACCATTTTTGACAGATGGATTTATGGATAGATGTTTTACACTTGATGGATATTGCAGAACTACGGAATGTTAGGGATCAGAAATGATGGGTGGGATCTTGTCTAAATTTTGGAATCCTCGGCTAATACTACATTTGGGCTCACGGAATACATGATTAATTCTGTTTCGGGCCTATACAACTAACCGAAATTTAAGTTAGATTTGTCTATTTTTTTATACAAATTAAATTAAAACTAATATTTAATAAATATTAATATTTATTGTAACAATTATAAATTAACTTAATACAATAACCAAAAAAAATCTATTTCTGCAAAGGACTTCTGTCCAAATTAATTAATATTTTGTGTTATACCATTATCATTATTATATGATTTCAGTTTATGAAAATATGAATACAACTATAATAATTAAAAATAATGTTATCTGTTTAATTAGATTAATTATAAATTTGCTTGTAATTAATGTTAATTAAATTAAAATCCGATGATATTTCAAGCTAACTTTTAACGAGCTTCGCATTATGTTGAGATGTAATAAAAAAGGCGAAATGTTGCTAATTAGCAATGTCCTTTTATTTCGCATTCCACGAAGTTTCATTTTAGCTTAACACAATTATGAAATACTACAACATGCAATGTTGTAAGCGTATTAACAGATCAAACATTCTGCAGCTGAATATATAGTAACGGAAAATGCTAGGTAATACGTTAAAGATTTAATTAAGTTCTGCTGATGGAAGAGCAGCAGATGAGATGTAAATATTGATTAATATTAATTGGAATATTAATAACTCGTATGTATTAATGTATTCAGCACTGCTCATAAAGCAACGTAACTGTAGACAAATGCTTTAATTGATAAAATACTGGTATTATCAATAAAATAATATTTATAAAGTCTAATCTCCGGAAGAATTATTATAATCTATTTGTTAACGTTCAATCGCCATTGTTACTGTTTTTTTTTTGCATGAACGTCATCAACGAACGATAATGCTTTTTTTTATCTATGATTCGCATTTGAATAGCAGCAATTTTGTTGATTGTTCAAAGCAACAGTTGCGTTTTCACGAAGCAAACGCAAACAATGAACAGCATTTTTCGCAGTAAATTTAATTGAAATTTCGAACCAATTTCGAATGCAAATAGCAAGAAACTTAAGAACTAATTTAGATAAGCGCCATCTCGGCCCTTTAAATGTTGCCAATCCAATTTGGGGAAGTGGCTGTCGTTAATATCGTTTCCAGGATAATGTTATTCCCATTTGTGCGCACACACACACACATATTCCTTGTAAGAGGATTGCTGAATTTGGATAAGAACGAGTATGACATTTTGCTTCTCCGTAACGTGTGCCTTCATACTCATTATAATGTTGATAAACCCATCAGATAATAACGCTTGATTTACGTAATTGGAGCAATTCAGTTAACGAGGGACCGGAATCCATGGATTGCGGTTTTGGGAAAATTGAGTAGTTTGAAATCTGGAACTTTGCACTAAGACTAATATCTTAGTTGAGATTAGATTATCTGTCCAAGATTTTATTACATATAAAGCATATATACAAAAAAAATACTTTTCAATAAACCGGTTACCGAATATTGGCAAAAAAAAACCGGTAAATATTTATATTTTTTCTTACTGTTATAATATATAATAAATAGCAGAAATACCTATACAAAAAAAAACTTATGAAAACAGGTTAATGAATTTTGCATGTATGAAGAAGAAGACAAAAGTTTGCAAAAAATGTTAGGCAAAATGTTTATACCTTTTTCTTTTACGATTCTCAATATAATATATAACAAATTTTAGAGGTCGAAAGTCTCGCTTTACGGCCTAGATACGTTCCACGAAACTTGGCCGCAAAGAGAAAAGCCGTATAAGGAATCAATTATTGCGCTTGCGCAAGATTGGCAACATATAGATACATCGACATGGAAAAAAAGTTTTTTTTCCGTTATAGCGAATCATTTTAGGCCGTAAATCGAAAACGTGCCGTACGAAATGCCGTATAAAGAGCGGTCGTATAGCGAGGTATGGGTATATATAAAGACAAAAATAACCATACTTCTTTCATTATATTATTCATGGGTGGAAAGACCAAGGCTGATAGCCCTTTTGCCAGCCTTTAGTTATTATTATTTACCTTATGTATATATAAAAACAAACGAAATGGAAATGTAAATGAAATTAGTACATTATTTTGATTGCGGTTTTGTAAACTTAAATTCAAATTAACCACGACTTATAACCGTTTCCTATAAGAGATGTCCTAAATTTGTAGAAAATTAATATGAAATTTTGCTTCGCTACATCATTTGCATTCCTACTAATTAGAACATCCGTAACTCCATCAGATTATATCAATTAATTTATATAATTGGATCAATTCAGTTGTCATGTCACCACAAATCATTGATTATGAATTTGCTTAATTGATTAATGAACTTAAAACGTTATAATTATTGGTATAGTCCATGCATTGTATTGATCCATTCAATTTCTTAAATAGAAAGTTTTCCAGCATAGTATATTACTAATATCTTAATATTTGTCGTTCTATGATGAGCCTGTAACTATGAGCCAAATGTAATAGAAAAGTTTCTAATTTTGACAAGTAAATTTGTACGCAATTAACATCGATAATCTTGAAGCAGTTTACGATATAAAAATGATTTTTTTAAACTAATTATCATACAGGTATTATAGTAGAATGTTATATCATAAGTAACTTGATCTGTGTATTTTTTAATGAATTTTAACGAGATAAACAAATGTGGTTTGTAACATGAAAATTATCTGTGTTTGTCTTATATTTTTAGTACACGAGTATTTTGAATTACAGCTACATTTCTGAAAGAAATAATGACCTAATTACTTTAATAATTTAAAATTTCTTAAAATTGTTTGCACGTCTTGTAAAAATACTCATATACCAAGCTCAAGGTGCCTCTGTATTACACTTTATTAACTCTTCGTAAAAATTACAATGACTATTTATTGAGATTAGTCTACTTTTATTTACGATTACCGTAATATTAATGGTCGCATGTTATGTTTTCAGTTATAATTGCGTGACGAGCAGACCCATATGTCGCATATAATTAATGAATACTTACTATTCAGTTTGTTAATTACATTTTATTTGGTATCTTGTAATTATCTAATACTTTATTATAACTTTTAAATATTGAGTGACATTCTAAAAGTTTCTCAAAGACAATTATGTTCTTCAACTATTAATTGATGTTTTTTGTTTCATTAAGAAATTTAATTTAATTATTAAATCTTTAACTCAGAATGAAATCTTAACATTAAGTAAATAATCTTGAATTGAGAGTATTTTGCAAGGTGAGGCAATATTTTAAATAAATTTTAACATTATAGACATCTTGCATTACTAATATTATATATATATATATATTGATATTGATCGTTATGATACACGAGTGGTTTTTATTGTTTTACCTACTTTAAAGTGTTACCAAACATAACGCAATAGAGACGTAATATAGAGCATCATGTACCCATTTTATTATGGTTTGTATTAGACCAGAAAATAATCTTAGTTGTGTGTTTACTTTGTTATCTAAATTATACTAATTACATTTTAAACATGTGCAAGTTTGAATTAAACAATATTTACTAAGCAAACTAAATTAGCCAATTTTATTCATCAACAGAACAACTAATTACTTGCATATAAATGAGATCAGCTAATTACTATTAGGAGAAAAAGCAATACATATAATGTGATATAATATATGGTATTAATATAAGTTTCAAATACGTTTATTTTCTAACTTTAAGGCAGAAAAACTTATATCGTTACCCATTTGATCCTTAGACAATAAAAAATATGTAAATAAAAAATATTTTATTACAATTGAGATGATTGAAAAATGAATCTGTAAGTAATTATATCATTATTTACCATAAATTAAAATCACTATTATGTAAATTATTATAAATATATGTACTAATATATTTATTAATTAGAAATGTATTTTTTGAAAGTCTTAAGAGAAATTTCCAAATCTAATTATCATCAATTACAATAATTATCACTTCTAAATTGGTGTTTACTCTTTCCTTTCCATACATTTACCATATATTTTTAGAAAAATAATTTAACACCGACTAATGTATTCATTATATTAGAAGGTAGAATAAATTTGAATGTAATATACACTCACACCTCGCTATGCGGCCGCTCTTTATACGGAATTTCGCTATAACAGCCCTCTTCAATTAAGTAAAGTTTTCGATTTACGGCCTAAAATGGTATAAAGGCAAAAAACATTTTTTTCGATGTCGATATATCTACATGTTGCCAATCTTGCGCAAGCGCAATAATTGATTCCTTATACGGCTTTTCGCTTTGCGGCCAATTTTCGTGGAACGTATCTAGGTTGTAAAGCGAGGTATAGGTGTACTATATTTCCCAATAGAATGAAAACACTTAATAATTTTATTTTAATTTCCTTCTAAGGAAAATAATAATTGTTATATATATTATAAAAGCAAACAAATAAAATCATATTCAAACAACAAACATAAACAAAATTATATAAAAGATCTTTCTGCACATTTCTTATTAGTATTTTATAATTTTTCAATGAGACTTACTATAAGATTTCACTAGGCGAATAATTTCTAAAATATAGAAATCGTTTCTCAAACTGTTTTTGAACAAGTTCCACAATAACTATAGTTAATTTTGTAATTACAAAAATATAATCTCAAACACATCTCAATATACACTGATTAAACTAAAATAACGAAATACGTTGATTGTCTTTAAGATTAAAACTTTAAAACAAATACAATTAGTAACCCATTTACATAACTATCTATAAATAGTACTATTACATTATGCGATGTTCGCAGTTCTTTTAATAGTAAATGTAGTTACAGGCAATTTTTTATTAAGTTGCGGTCACTATATAGTACTAAATGCAGTTATATTAAATACTCATAAAACAAAAACCACAATGATTTAGTTTAAGTCCCTTTGAAAAATCCCAACTGGATGATTTAAAGACTAATTTGTGTTCATTCAGAAATGATTTACTATCATTAGCGATTGCTATTAAAACGTTTAAAATTCCACCGAGGAATATAATGAATTAATTATTATATACAAACATTGATTCAATTAATAAATGGATACATTTATTTATATATTTTTAGAGAAAAAATATACCATAAAATTTAAAATTGTTCGATTTAATTTTCAATCAATCTCTGTCAGAATATATAAATGCTATTTGTATTAAAAATTAAGTGAAATATGTTAAGTGCCAACAACTTATTTTTCTTTTAGAATGTATTATTATAGCGGTTACCGTATGAAACAGAATATGTAAGAACAGAACATATGCTTAATAACCGCAACAGTCTTTCCACAATACATAGTTTTCCGTGTTATTTTCTTCCCCCTTCTGTATTGTGTTAAATAAATAAGTTTTGTATGTCTATCAGATTTCTGTACAATTTTGGAATTACCGATGTTGAAAGTTTCGAAAATATATGAAGTAAATTTTGGAGATATTAAATTATGGATTTATTTTCATTGTCCCTTCACATATTAATCGATGAAGCAAAGTATTCAAAACTTGTTCGTGTTACGGTTTAATGGCAGTGTCGTTCGGTTTAAGACTATTAAAAGGCACTTACCTAAATGACACTGGAATTGCTTTTTAAATGGACCCCAACTCCCGTCTTCCCAGGATTATACAAAATTCAGATTGAAAACTTGTTTTAAACGTCTCCCCTTCAATTATTATAAAATTAGACATAATTTTGACGTTAATTTATAATGACATGTTCCTATTATTCAAATATTTGTTGTTGTACATTTAATCAAGTAGTTCTTGAACACAATGATTTAGAAAATGTAAATGAAATCAATAGTTAAAAATGATGATTGGCAATTAACTTCTACTATTATTTAATAATAATAATTTCATTTTATTATATGTTCATATGAATTACTGTGAATTTTTAACATTAAATTATCTTCAGTTATACAGATAATAAAATATTCTTACCGTTATCTACTTAAGACGTTTATTATGTTAATTATGAAACACAGTCTTGCCTGTAATCGAATATGATGAGTTTCATGATGTTACTTGTATTTTTTGTTCACAGATAAAATATTAAGACCAGAATGGGGATTTTAGAAATAACCAAAATGTTATTACGTAAACAATCAATTTTATTTTATAGAAAACTTACATTTTAACAATTAATATTAAATTGATTGAGTTTTCTCTTTTATTAATTTTAATTAAAAATATTGCATTTAAAACTAATCGGTCGATTAAATCAGGATTATTTTAACTAAACGTTTTCAATATGCTGTAAAAATAATGACATTCAATGTCTTAAATCTTTGATTATTACTATTTTCTGCAGAAACTTGGTTAATTTCATTTTCTGCACTGACAAACCATCATATTTTTTCAAGAAATACCAAATTTTTCGTTCTTCGTTATATCAATTTTTCATTATTATACATTGCGTTAAACGAGGTAATATTGTATAAAGAGTTGCTGTCTAACATTATTTTATTACATATTAATTTTAGTTGAATATTCATGTTCAAGATGATTTTCCGTGACTTTTAACGAACCTCGCATCATGTTTATGCGATTGGTTTTACCATGACCTTTAAGTTTTAATGGAGATTTTCAATTTTCTTCATATGTCATGCGGTAACTATAGGTTTTTCCAATCAATAACATTTAATGAATATTAATTGTTATTAATTGTAGTTGATCTGCGGAATATTCTTTATTTATAAAATAAATTGAAACATTTATACTTAATGAAGTATTTCTTTTATAATTACACTATATATTTATGTCTAACATCCTCCAATCTCCAAAATAAATATTTATTTTTTTAAATTTATGATCATTATTTAGTGCAATTTGATAAATATTAATTAAATTGAAATATTAATTTTTATTATATTAATTATTAGTTTTCCATAGTTTTATAAATCTACTATAAAAATATGTATAATTTTATTACAATCATATATTGTTGATAATAAAATTTTGTACTCAATTCATTAACAACTTATTGCTTAAGTGAGTTGCAAATATTTTGTTATCATTTACTAGTTTATATAAAAGTTTACTTTACATTAATTTATTATGTCAAATAATACTTTGCAGATAAAGTTTTATCATTTAAGTAACCTTAACATCCATCTTCAAGGTTCGTTATAAAGTAAACGTAATGATTTACAAAGTGAGGCAATGAAACAGAAATTCCTCCTTGATTTAGTAATAAAATCGATTAACTCGGTTGGTTTTTATTTATCAAAAATAGATTTTTCTTTGAAATATAAATTTTATTGTTAATAATGAATAAATAATTATCAACAATACAAATCGAATAATCGATCCATTCTTTACTTTTTTTTATAATAAACAAAATGTTCTTATCAAGGCATTAAACGTTAACATTCTATTATTTAAGTTTGCTTTTATCATTTTTGTTCTTTACATATATTTTTTTAATACTTTTTGGTCAAACTAATCTTGAACTCTATTTGATAAGGTTCCGGTTGTATTCAAGCCCGTTAGCCATTTCTATTCGCATGTTTTTTTTGCTATTTTCGATTTACGCATTAATAAACATGTTGTAATTCCGCACTGGATAATTGCAAGTGTTATGCATGCGCCACAGTTTCCATTCAAGTCCATTGAGGGACGCAGTTAACGGTAACGCTAACGAAATTACACGATCATCTTTCACTATTCACATTCGGTTTTACTATCAATACAATTCCTTTCTAGCGACTAACAAAGTCATAGTGACTAAGTATTCAGTTAATACCCATATAAGATTATTTTCATGATATATCAATAAGTGTAAATACCTTTCAAAATTGAAGATAATAATTACCAGATTAGTTGCAACCGGACTAATCGAGGACCAAAATACATACAAATATAAAGCAAAGATCTATATAAAAACGAATTTGGAATATAAATTCGTGAATTTGTTTGTATTTTTATTTGCCTATATGAAATTTTCCAAACTTATAATTCAGTGAATACGGTTTGATCGAATATATTCTATAATATAGTTCTTCTTATATTTATCCACAATTTTTCTCAATTACCTTATCCATATGATTTAGTTAAAAAATATGTAAATGCTAAGTGAAGCAATTGTCTAATTATAAAACTTTTGAAGTTGAAAATATTATATTATCAATTTGTTGTAATATAGCAAGAAATTGAATTATTTGCAAAGAATTAAATATAAAATATTGGATTGTTGCATAATTATAAAGTGATTTTAAACAAAATTTATTATGAAAACAAGAAACATAAATATGTTATGAAATTATATACGATGTGCAGTCATTATCTAATTTAAGAACTGCTTCCCATTTGCTTAGAAGACGATCGATTCCATGGCCAAGAGGTAACTGTTCTTGGGGCTTTAAGTTATCCGAAATGGCATAAACTTTGTTCACCTGTTATTATTTTTCAATAATAGTTTGAAGTGATAGTTCGTAGGTTCTTCGGTTGGAGAATATTGCCAGTTCACAGACATTCGAAAACATAACGCTCAAAATGTATATCGAAGAAGATATGGTTCTTGTAACAAATCAACAAAAAATCAAATACGTTCGGCTTAATTGTTGTCGAAGAGTTCATGAGGGATCCATCCAGCCACTTTCCATACCTTTCCTAGCATTTTAAGACGACGAACGATGGTTGAGTGTCTTCGACCTGCATTCGAGTTGTCAAATTTTCATCCTTTTCCACGGCTGCTATAAGTGCCTAGTTAACGAAATCTGATGGTCAACATCTTCCTTTAATATTTTTATGTTCGGATAAGGAACACCTTTGGAATATTGTCTTTGAATGAATTATGTTCGATAACTATGTTCATTAAAAGCTCCAAATCACGACAACTTTCATTAATTAATACTTTTCTTTTATTCGTTATTTTTAACTATTTAACAATGCGTATTATATGATACAAATATTAAATGATGGACATAATTTATATTAACAAAGGACGATGAAATTACGATTTTGCTTTATGAATACATACTTTTTGTATATTATCGATGGTTCGCGCAACCCTCAATTCCTCACATCGATGACGAAGTTAATTAAACTTCGAATAATTCAGTGGCTTCGTTATTGTTTATCTGCCATTCGCAGCCCGATACCATCAACGGCGTTTGATAGAATGTCAAAAAGTTTTGGTCTGCTGCTGCCGTTGACAACGAGGAAGGACACCCCAGTGCCTATGTATTTCAGGTCACAATGCGTTTTATCTTCGTGTCGTACGGGCGGAAAATATATCGCACACTTCTCCAAC
Organism: Nicrophorus orbicollis; assembly: GCA_018845635.1. Lineage (NCBI taxonomy): Eukaryota > Metazoa > Arthropoda > Insecta > Coleoptera > Silphidae > Nicrophorus > Nicrophorus orbicollis. The sequence goes on from JAFMTC010000181.1 coordinate 398,697, forward strand.
ACTTTTTTCCGCTCCATTGTGAACGCCCTCATCAGATACCAAACGCAGCTTTCGTTGACATTATCTAAAATCCATCGCACGTCTCTTTTAATGTAGCTCATCTATACTTGTCCTTAGTCATTTTGCACTCCTCGGGTTACAATCAGCTTGTATTTACATTTAGTGCAAGGATGTTTATATTACCAGTTTTGCTTATTTAATAACGAGAGTATCAAACATATTAATTTCAAAGCTACAAAGTCCGTTTCAATTCATGTCTTTTCGATTATTTTTAAATTCGTTATTACAGACAGATGTTCGCCGCTTTTACTGGTTCTTGGTAACCTCTGCAACGTAAATAGTGGAAACGGATAATTACACTCACTGCTAAATTATTTATAATGTCTGGTTTTGTCTCGGGTCACAAAAATAGTGGAGAAACGCTCTGCAGAGTAAAGACATAATGATTACAGTGCAAAGAAAGTCTTGCTGTTTTCACCTTCACGTTAGCATTTAACCTAAGGCTATATTTACATTAGAACCTTCAGTATAATAAGTTTTAGTTTTATTTATTCATTAAATTTCTTCAACTTCAGAATAGTGTGAACAAATTATTTATTCACTCATGTACCTATATGATATCATGTACAAGATATGACAAGATATGATAAAACATTTTTTATTCTCTAATTTAAATGTTAAAAAAAAAGAAACTGCTTGATTATTACAAAAGGTTAGTAAATTTAAGCTAATTGAAATATACAAAAAATCTAACCTTTGTTTAGATATATTTGTAAAATGTGTGGAACAAATAATATTATTTCATGTACATACTATTATTCAGGATGACAATATTACTGGCAAACTTACTGAGACGACCTTGAATCTTGCCAAAACTGTAATAATAATTTTAGAACAAGTCAAGTTCTTGAATAATTATAGGTCAAATCACACTATTAACTGTTATAAGACCATAATTTTCACATATTTTTATTGCTTTTTTAATAATAAAACAAAATAGTTATGATAGATAGTTATAATAGATTAGTTACATTAAAAATATTATCTACATATATTTAATTTAAATTAGTATATCTTTTTTCGAATATTTTGATTTTGTGATATTACGAGAAGTGTAACTTTTCATAATTCGTGAAGATTTGAAAAACTCATTATTTCAAATTAGTATAAAACACACTTATTTGTATATATTAGGTAGATTGTATTTTTTTTCTATAATATATTGAATGCGCTTTTTATTTTCAGAATAAATAAATGAATGAAGACTACGAAAAAAATGTGTATTTCATATTTTTTTTCCTAAAGTTTAGATGTTATTTAAAACAATAATAAGCAGCAATTACTTATGAAACATGCTATGAATAAAAAACGATGTTTAATCACATTTTGTTAGACGCATTATTTATGTTCGATAAATTCCGCTGTCACATATTTATTCGCTATATTTTTTTGAAAGTATGCAATGCATGTTGTTTATTTTGGCTATAAAAGCTTTTATATGCAGTCGTGTATTTGTTGTTTGAGTTTTGATTAAAAATATTTTACGTTTTATATTATTTCAAACGGCAAAATATTTCCCATGCTGTCACGGCATACAGTGCAAACGCCATTCAATTGTTATATAAATAACGATAACCAATGTGGAAATCTAAAATAACAATTATTTGAATTCAATATTTTTTCGATTAAAATGCTCCATTCTTTTAATCTTCAAATACATATTTTATTGTTTGCATTTTCATTGTAAACTATATACCAGATACTAAACTAATATGACATAAAACATAAATGAATGTCAGGCGCACCAACTTTTCTGTACTTATAATAACCAATTGAATGTTTGTATCTACTGGTTCCCTGAAAACTCAGAACAAGAAATAACTGAAGAAGCATAAAAAGAACATCAAAAACTAGAAGAGATTCAAAACATGCTTTTAGACAGACTTATAATCATAGTAAAAATAAAATTTAAAATAATCAAACACAATAACGGCTATAAACCGTTCTGTTTTATAACAGTTCTGTATTTTCGCTGTTATTACTTATTCTAAGTTTTTTGATCACCAGCAATAACTGAGGCTAAATTCCATGTATGTATAATGTATATACATCATATGTGACATTTTAAGAGGATGTCAGCGGTGATTTGATGTGTTTCCTTTGTGGTTTCCATAGAAATATAAGTAAGTCTCCGTGTTATCAACCTTTTATCAACTAATCAACCTTTCTATGAAATTTCTACACGTTTTTCTTTTTATTATTATTATCAATTTTCTATTTTTTCATAATCATTCGAATGTAAGCTTCAACTCAATTTCAATTTACGCGTGTTATATAATTTTATTTACACTATGTGTATGTTACCGTTAAATCATTTAATTTTTGAAGACTTACTTATGGTCAATAGTCCTTTGTAGCAATGATTTTTTTTCTTGGTATTCCTTTTTATTTATGTTTTATTGTATTGAGTTTTTTTGTTATTATTATTGCAATTATTATTATTCATATAATTTCGGTATGTCATTGGTTGTTATTTGATACATTGACGGATTAAATAACCTAGTTGTATAATTTATTTATAAAAAAATACTGATATTTTGATTAACTTTTCTTCTTGTTTCTTTCCATTCCAATTTCACTAAACTATTATTGTAATAATTTATTTACAAAACGTAAATTAAAATACAAGTTTTTTAAAGTGGTAAGATAGTTGTTGAATTCCAACAACTGATATTGTATGCAATCACTAGTGTTGACCCATAAAATATATATAGGTATTTTATGAAATAATTAGTTATTCAAACATTATAATATACAGATTGACGAAAATTTGTATGCAATTGCTTTAGGGGTATATAAATCCTACTACTCGCTATTCTCAGAAGACTTGGTCACCGAGCGTACACTTGCAACTGACATTATTCAACGAAGGATTTAATTGGCGTTAATACGTAAACTGTGCCCAAGACTTATTGCGGAATCCCTTGGTGTGCGTTAGGTCTTTTGCTCTTTTCTTTGCCATCTCATCCTCACCATTCCTTCCTTTCTTGCCTCCTTCTCTCCCTCACCTAATTTATTTTCCCATTGAAAGCGCATTATTTTGCCCCCGAGTCGCAGCCGCAATTCCCTCATTAATCTCCGGCCTTGTTTCTGTCGTCGAGCTGTTTTCGTGGATAACAATGCAGAAGAAAATGCAGAATCAGAGGATGTCGTGTCCCGTATGCTTTTCGCTCTATTCTCAATGTGTTCAATTGCAATCTTCTGCTTCTGACGGGGTGGCATCATCTGATGGTGTTGACTCCTGCTGCTTGATGAAATGAGACGCGTTTCGCATTAAACTGTAAATTCAGATGTCCGCTGCAAATGATATTACATCCCATCATATATATAATACGATCCTCTCATCATCCGTGCTTCTTTCATCAATTTTCTTTTGCTCGTGGGTAATACTCACTTTGCGGTTTCCTTGTCGGAGTCTTCCAAATACGACCACATCGGAAACGGAAGTCTATCGGAATACTTCTGAGAAACCTGTGTAACCTTTCTTCATCAGCCATCAAGAATATTAATCAATGATTCACAATCAGCAGCTCGTTTCTATTTAGGGATGTCTAGACTCTGTGACTTGCATTTCATTAACTTAAAAAATAAAAATTGAATAAGCCCTTTGTTTAATTGAGTTTTATCCATGTATCATTTATAATGAACAATAAAGAAACAATGAAGTAACATCCACACCTGGGAGGTGAATTAAATACTTTTTTTTAATAGAATTCATAAGTTGAAACTTTGTTGTTATTTACTGTGCAGTACAGTCTAGACCAGCGTTCTTCATAACATCAAACAAACTCAATTTCTATTGAGCCAAATAATCTATAGTAATAATAATACTATAAAAAAAATATTGTAAAATTATGTAACATTTTTCAACCTTTTTGCGGCTCGTCACAATATATTTCTGCGATCTAATTGATATTCTTGTGTTGACACTTCTTCCTTGGCGATAGCTTCTATTTCTCGTCTTATTAAGTATTTAATAGGACCCAAGTTGAGAAACTAAGGTCTATAAAAGATTTATCCAACCTGAGTTTCGAGGAAACATTGGGTTCTGTAAAAGTTTTGAAGGGTTTCTAAGGGTAATTCTTTTATGTGTAATAATTTATTTTGAAAATACATCATTCACATAAATTAAAGTTTTATTTTATATTAGTATTCCTTGAAAAATATCCTAAAGTTGTGGAAGGTCGGTCTATAGTTTGTAATTATGTAATATCTAAGTCCTATTCTAAGAACAATATAGAATTAACATTAAATCTATGACGTGATATAAATTTTTATTTAGTTCACTGCCTATATATATCTGTTTTTTATTCAACTTAATTATGAAGATTAACATTAATAAACAATGAATGTAAGAATCGACTTTCAAACAAAACAAATATCAGGCTATGCATATTCATTAATGTGTTTATTTTACACATACGTATATACCTCTTCCTCTACAACTAATTTAAGTACGTATCAAAACGGGATAGTGGTAGCACATCAAGAAAAAATTGTCAACAATTGTACTTGAAATTATTTAATAGATGTACAATATGCTAATTGCTTCACTTCCCTTTTATGTATGGTTGCTTTATAAAACTTGCATTTGTTGATACATAAATTTGTGTAGAATTGGTGAGGTATTTCACCACTTTCTCGCTTTGAGACAAGGTCAAATGACAATTTTGTAACCAATTCCAAATTTGTGACACTTGTTATTTTGTGACATATTCAAAATTGATGACAGATGTAATCCATTAAAATATGAAAGTGACCAAATACACTTATTTAAATTATTTGTTATTCAAGACTCGTGAAACCAAGTGTTACTGTACAAAATATAACTGTTTACATAAAGATGCAATTATCTGTTCTAATAATACAAATTCTTCACAAATTGTTTTACTTTTGTTGTTTATCACTTCGATAAACCTGTATTGTGAACAATTTCGAAATATATCGCCACTTAAACATGAATCATATATGAGTAAGAAACCAAGTAAGATATTTCCCACACAATCGTATTATTTAGTCAACCGTTATATTAATATTTAAACATATTACTGGGAAACAAAAAGTGATGACATATATATATATATATATTAATTATTAATATAATCTATGAACGTTTTTAAAACGATTTCTTTAATGATTTTTTACAATCTCTAATGATAGTGTTCTGTGAAGTGTTATTCGTTCCGTGTAACGTAAATCCGTTTCACGGTCATAAATTATGTGCGAATTGGACTTTACATGAATTAAGTACTGCAATTATTCAAATTGACACTAATAGGATTAGATAATTTACTTTAAGTTGAAAGAATTACGCTTTTGTTTGCTTAGTCAAAGGCTTAAATTGCTAATTTCGTTTTGTTGGATAAATTGACGGCAAGTAATAAAGATTAGGTTTTTCCTTTTATCATATCCTTCACAGTATTTTTCATACTAATTAATCTTAATCAAACACGTCTATTTCTTTGTTGTTAATAGAAATAGGAAAAAAAGTTATTAATTGATAACAATTTAATAGTATCAAAGGTTATTATACAAATTAAAGGCTCCATTCCAAGTCTTGTATTGCGTCAGTGGTCGAGATATTAAAGTGTCGTCGAGAAGGTTTATATCTTCTCTTGTCTATTTTAGTATACGCTGTTTTATTTGATAGTTTTTTCAACTGTTTGCATTTGTAATTGATGTACCTGAAGTACCGATCTTGCTTCTATTATTTTACTACATTTCTTTTAATGTTTTATTTGATTTTAAATATATTTATAACTTCTATTAAAGTTAATTGTAGTTATTTTGATCGTAGAATTAATAATTATTGAAAACTAGTAGAAGTTTGAAGATATTTCTGAATGTGAAAACAATTCTTCATTTCGGTGTAATTAATCGGTATATTATGAAATAATAAAATAAAGAAAACTTTGTCTTTCACGGTCAATAAATTTGTTCAAATATAATAAATATATAAAATGTCGAATAAAATTAATTTGGGATACCAGTATCTAGAAACCTAGGTCTCTTAGTACTGAAATCCCAAATGAATTTTATCCAGTTTTAAAAACCGGTTTTCACATTAAAAATAGCGGTGTTAATGAATTGCACCCATACCTCGCTATACGGCATTTCGCTATAACGGCCCTCTTCAATTAAGGCACGTTTTCGATTTACGGCCTAAAATGATTCGCCAATTTGCCACATGTTGCCAATCTTGCGCATGCGCAATAATTGATTCGTTATACGGCTTCTCGCTTTGCGTCCAAGTTTCGTGGAACGTATCTAGGCCGTAAAACGAGGTACGGGTGTGTTCTTAATTAAAGTTTTGTTGTTTTTATGTTTAAATTTTATTTGAGAAAAGCAAAATATAATCAGTAGGAAAGTTAATGGAAATATGTCTTCGTTTATATTATTTATGACTTCCAATTGCTTGTACGTTGAAAGCTATAGCATTGCCGATTGATTAAATTTGATGTATGTCACTGCTATTGTGTAGTGCATATTATAGCATACCAGTATTTTGGCACTGTTTTATTTATTGTAAGAAAAGCATAAAAGGCGTACGACATTATTCGGTCTATTGTTGGGTTTCCATTTCAGACAGTTTTCAGCTGCTTTTCGCCGGCTTACAAAAATTGTATCAACTGCAATTGAAAGAGAGCAGGTCGTATTGTATTCACCTTTGAATGTGTGCCATGTGTTTTCCGAATCAATATTTATATACGAGTGTGTCTACGTCTGGCTGTAGTATATATAATACATGTTATGTACCACTGAAAGTGTAGGTGAAGTACATATGTGTGCGGTGTTCGTGCCAGAGGCAAACGCATACCTAAAACCATTCATCTATCCGTTCAACTCTCCTCCCTCATCTTTTCGCTGTTCCCGGCTTTTATATGCACTGCCTCGTTTCTAGTTTGATGGAAACAGCCCGACCACCCTCACACTTAATTGCTCGCAGGAGCAAATAAAATTACGCCCAGTTTACAGTTTCAATTCCCATCCATTTAGTGGAGATGTTCCGTTACAAGCAGCACTCTGAAAAAGCTTATCGTTAGAACATCGCTACTATTTTGATGGATTATAATATATCCTTCATGGATCGTACACGCATTTTAGCTCACCTTAATCTAGATTATCGTATCACATTGAATGCATATGTTATAATCCGAATTAATCTGTTTTACTTCACAATAAACAGCTTACTTTGTCTGCAAATGTATCAATATATAGAATAATATAAATAATTCACATTTCAACTTCAAATACGTATATTTGAAATTTCATTGATAACTTGAAATAAAACTTATTAGTATATTAATGCATCCTCGGCATATGTCATAACATTCATAATTAACAAGTCCATTTACTCAGACATTTTATTTTAGAATTGATAAAAACATACTCACAATTATAAAACACTAAATTCAGTCAAGATACAACTATTAATATTATTAATTACAAAATATTAGCAATAATAACTACTACTAACGCTACTGCTATTAATTATATGTTATTTTGGGGATATAAGAATTTTAGAAAGGCTTAGGTGTGCATAAAAAGGTTGAAAATCACTTGTTGAAGATCACATGCAGCATCTACGGATTATATTTTAAACATTTGTATTATATAGTTAAAGTTTTGTTATAAATTCTCACAATATTGACAAATTAATATTATATAACAAATAACATGCATTTCAAGCTTCCCCATGAATAAAACATTATATTCATTGAATATATAAATCGTCTTTATTTCATTTAATAATATATTTCAAAAAATGGACTATGAATATTTTCTATGTTTTTTTTCTGAAACGTTTTAAGTGTAATTTTCTCGTTGAACTAGAGTAAACATTTGTTCAGTGTAAACCTGGAATGGAAGTGTTTATATTTTTGATATACGATTATATACACTATAAAATAAAAAAAGGTATTCTGATAAAATTTCAGGATTTACGAAGTTGATCGTTGCAAGAAAAGTTTAGGAAACCCTGAAATAGGACGAATCCTCGAATATTGCTTAATGTTCCATGCAGAAAATATTCTTTAAATGCTGGTATTGCTCCTAATGATATAATTATTTCTTTTGTGAGATTGACAAATATGAAGTAACATCATATACGGACTTGGACTGATCTTTAATATACGATCAGGTGTATCATGATTGCTGATTAAATAAGAGAAGAAAAAAAACAATTTTGACAGAAATGTGTGTTAGGATTTGTACGAAGTCTGACAACAAATTGTCCAATAATAAAGAATATTGTACTTTTTTGTGCTCTTTGGGCAGAAAGACCTAGGATAAATTTGGATCAATAAATAAAGATCTTTAAATAAATAATAATAATAGGATTTTTGAATGTTAAATAGGGTTTGAAATTGCGGATTTCATTTGAAGCTTCGATGTTAGAAGATATTTGAAACAAAAAACTACTGGTATTTAAATAAAAATGAATAGTAATTAATGACAATAAAAAAATAAGCTGTACTTTAGAGATTTATGAGAAAAGCCATTAATAAAAAGTTTTGTTTACACAATACATAAATTACACTATTTGTCATAATTTAAAATTTTCTGAAATAAAAAAGTTCATTGCATTGCAGAGGTCGTTAAGCACCGAAAGGGGTAGCAAAAGGGTCATAATTTAAAAATATCTGTATTTCTGTTCACATAGAACGCAATTCAACAAATTTAATGACATACTTAGCACGGGTCTGTATATCATTTTCCTTTTAGATTACTTTTTAAAACGCATAGTTTTCAGACAAATAGATCTGTATCACCATATGTTTTTTCTTCTTCTTCTATTATATAAATATAAGATACCTGCATGTGACAAGGTATTCCTTTTTAACTGATACTGCAGAACAATGATAAATAATGCCGTTTACACGCGACTTGCACGTTGCGTAATGCGATTCGAAAGGAATTAATCGTGAGTAATCTAGCGGCGCTCGCCAACGGCATTAGTCGTAATCGCAGAAAAAGAGGGAATTATATAACATCGGCAATAAATTTAATTACATTTGCCGTGTGGACTCGAGCGGCAGGTGCAATTTAGTTTCATCCGATTTAACATTATACAATTTCCCGTATCATGAAACTAACAGCAACAGCAGCAAACGAAAATAGATGTTATTAGTTGAAAATAGGGTATTTGTCTACTTTCTACGATTTAAGTGTACATACAAGAAGCATCCTTTCATTGCATGAACTTTTACTCTCGGGAAAGCGAAGTGATTGTGCTTTTATTTCGCCTCCGAGTCATCTCTGATATGTGTTTAGTGTTATGCAAATTATAAGAAAGATTTTTTTTACAATTATCTAAGTACAATCTGTGTGATCCACTTAATTATTAGTTATTGCACTCTGATACTTATATAAAACTAGAAATTTGCTATTTATTGCGTCAGTTTTAACACATTAACCTTCTTTTGAATTGTAACAATTCATTTTGACAATTATTCAACATGTAGACATGACGAATTTAGGTAGAAGAACACGAAATAGTGTCAGCATTTCAAAGACACTGCAGGTTATTATCATAAAATATCAATATGTAAAAAATATAACTTAACTTAATTGTATAAAACGAACCTGCAATAAATACCTCTCCACACGATTTTATATTCTGTTTTATATACAATTAATTATTCTACAAAATACTTACTAATTATTATTAAATATGCTGACAGAACAGATAGTACACTCTTGTTTTAAAATTGTGTCATACTTTTGGATTGTAAACATATTGGTGAAATTTCTTCAGTAGACATTTTACTATTTGTTGATTAACATACTGTGCTAGAACTCAATTAATTAATAACATTGATAGTTATATATGGAGATTGGAACCTCCCAATCAAATATGTGTGAAACTCTTAGACAAGTTTTTTTAATAATTAATTTAATTTATTATTTGTTTAAACATCTTTATTGGTCCATGGGCTTTGGACCGAGTTCTTTCTGTCCTTTCAGTATTATAATGCTCGTTTTATGGAAATTTACATCAATAACAATATAACTGATTGAAACCGAACTAATCGAGGAACTATATAAAATTAAAATAAACAGACATTAAAGTGGTTACTGTTTGTATTGTTTGATCTCTTTTATAGTTATTTCATTTTTATTATTGTATGAATTACAAAAAATATGTTTATTTTGTTCATGTAAACATATACGTTCTTTATAATTAAATATTAATTACAACATTCAAAACACTAATTTAAGAATACTGTGACAACCTACCCCAGTCTTTCTCCTATAATATATATAGTTATAATTTGATTTTTAATTATTTGAATATTAATATACTAATAACTATTACTATTTTATGATTATAAACCTCCTCTATTCCAAAACCAAAATTGATCCAGTCCTCGATAGATACCTCTCCCTTTCTCTCAAATTCATCTCAAAAGACAATTGATGCTCTCCAAATTTTGTATGGCTCGAAATCCATCAACCCCACTTTAATATTAATATCCAAGACATACCCTGTTCTACTATCTATTATCCCTTTAATTATGTCTTTCCCAGAGGATGTCTTTTTTTTCTACATTGTACATAATATTCATGGGCGGAAAGACTAACGGTCGATAGCCCTTTGGCCAGCCTTTTCTTTCTATTATTAGTTTGGGTTATGTTTACAATTTTATTTTGTTTTTATAACTGGCCAATAAATTATATAATGTTATTATGATTATAATTATTTAATAATTCTCACAATTAATGAATATAGAAACATTAATAAATAATTGTCTATAATTAAATTACAAAGTCATTAAAGTAATTAAAAGGATGTGTACTATAATAATATTATACATCCTTCACATTGTAGTGTAACTTCTTTCTTTTTTTTGTGTATGAATTTAATGCAGACCGTAATAGGTATCATTTCCTCTTTATTGCAGTCATCATTCGACCGCGTGAAAACTTGCTTTAAATCTCCATTGTTTGCTAAATAGAAACTTATTTACATGCAAATGCGCTTCTGAAATAGTTGCACGGCCATTTCCGGTACTGTAACTAATAGCTAAAAGTTAATTTACGCCGGCACATTTACTTCCATTGCGTGAAATTGAAGAAGAAGAATACAAAAAATAGCACTTCCAACAATGGGCTTGTCGTTGCTCATTAAAATCACTTTAAAATAAGGCAACAATGTAATCATATGCTTCTTGGAAATAAGTAATGAATGAAGGATGTGATGTATTTTTATTTTCACAACAATGTTTATTTACAGTTTATCGGTAAAAGGATATTAAATAAATTAATTAGCTTGTGGGATTATTACCTCGTATATAAGAAAAAAATGCAACAATATTCTACTTATATTATAACATTATTTACTCACATCATTAAGTATTCCTTATAACAAAAGTAAAGGCAATCTTTTAAATTAATTATATTGAACTCCTTAAGCAGGGCCTCTTATTGCCTCTTTTAAAGTCAATTTTCTTATTATATAATTGGAGAAATATTAAAAAAAAATGCATAAATTTGAATATGTATACTTTTGTTTTAATCTATTTAACATATAAGTCTAGGACATCCTTAAAGTGAATCGATGTTCTATGATTATTTTCTTTTGAAATGTATTGGTTTTTCAATCATCTTGTTAATTTTACATACGCTTATATAAAAAATACTACAAGTTTCTATATTTCAGAATATAACTTTCTTTTGCTTTAACTTTTACTATTCTACTTAAGTATACTAATACTATCTAGGTATTCTTTAATGTTCCTCTACTGATTGATATGTTTCTTATATAAATTATAAAATGTTCAATACGAATATGAATTCCAACTGCTTTTCTTATAATAACAAGAACAAAATGTACAATAAGATTTTGCTTACATATTTTTCAATTATTTTTATAAAATCTAGTTAAAAAGGCGTAATAATTTTCAAATAAAAATATGTGTATTTTAAGATGAAAATACCTGATTTATAAGGTGATAGGTTCCCAAGTAAAACAAGCGTGTAAATGGAAAATAATACAGAAAACGTACTATTTTGTTATTTATTAACGATTTTTTTAACAAATCAAACCAAAATATTGAAATTCTAAAATAAAAGTGTACAAAATCCATGTAAGGGTGAAATTGTAGCATGCAAATCGGTGGATAGGTGTTTTTTTAATAGTATTTTAACTGAATTACGAAGAAGAAGAAAATAGTATTTGAAAATTCTTTAACATTTAATTAGATCCATTGTATATGTAATAAGTATTTTGGGAATGTTAAAGTGCTTATAGGATTGCATGTTGTTTCACTTTCAAAACATCAAACGAATAGTGTGTGGTGGCTCCGGTTGATCCGTCGGAAGCAGAAAATATCTCGGAATTAAAAGCGCCGGAAGCACAGTACGACTAAATTATATAATTAGTATAGCATTTCTTGCTCCAGAAAACACGACATACGGCTTTATGTACGCCTTATTATATGTCATGTATGTATACATCAGCAGCACCAACAAAAAATTACTGTGCTCTATTTCCAACGTAGAATGCAAGTTAATAATTCACTTCGCTTTTAAATTGATGATAGTGATGTGTTTGTTATTTACTTGCTTCGGAAACCATTTGTTTAAGACTTGTTTATTTAATAATGCACCAACCCACTCTATATATAATGGTTTATTCCAAATATGGAACTGTATTACATATTTAATTATTATATTTATTACAACAATAAATGTATAAAAATAAATAAAATATTTTCATACAATATCAAAACAATAATACACCCTTACCTCGCTATACGGCCGCTCTATATATTTTCGATTTACGGCCTAAAATGTTTCGCTATAACGGCAAAAGAAACTTTTTTTCAAAATCGATATATCTACATGTTGCCAAGGAATTAACAACAATGAACCATGTTTGGAAAAAATATGGCCAGAATGTGTAAAAAGTACTGATGCAGAAGTTAATTTCCTTCCTGAAATTAGGCAAAACATTTGGGATGTAGCACTTGATCATCTCGGCTTTGAAGGTTTGAACGAACGTGATGTGCTTGATCTACTTGAAGCTGATATGGAACCCCTTTCATATGAGGAACTCATTCAGTTGCAAGCAGAACCGGCATTTTATGAAAAGACATAGAATGCTGTATCCAAACAGCTAACATCAAAAAAATTGTCGAAAGCTTTTTCCTATTTCGAACAAGGAATAAACATCATCCTTGAAAACGATCCTGACGTCGAACGTAGCGCTAAAGTTTCTCGAGGAATTAACTCAGCCATTAGCAGTTATAAATCACTGAAAAACGAAATAGACAAGAAGGCAAGACAAGCACGGTGGACAATTTTTATAAGCCAAGTCCATCCTTACCAGTGAAAAATGATGACGACAGTGATCTGCAGGTTACCATTTCTTCATCGTCTTCAGATTAAAGTCATTAAAAAAAAACTATGTATGTATACATATGCATATTTTATGAAGTTGTTTCATTTTTGTTTATAGATTATTGTTGGTTTTAGGTGTCTGTTATTATTTTATGTACAAATGTATATACTTGTTATGTATGTATTTTTGATTTAAATGAAATAAAAAGATAAAATGCATTTTGAATAATAAAGCATGTTACTTATTTAACAAATTTGGAACCGATCCCTTCGAATTTGTATTAGAATAATTGATTCCTTATACGGCTTTTCGCTTTGCGGCCAAGTTTCTTGGAACGTACCTAGGCCGTAAAGTGAGGTATGGGTGTATACAAAATGACTATAGGTGTTTCTGCCCGTTATATAAATATAGGATAACACTTAAATAAACGTAGAATTTATTATAAAATAAATCTAAAAAATACTTTTGGTTGTGATATGTTGTTATTTAAGTTAAACCTGATAAGTTAAGTTTATTAGCTATTTAAAATTGTACAATGCCTTCATGAGATGTTAATATTCTTGTGGCAATTTTACATTTTTTTATAAGTGTCATTTTATGTATTCAAAATGTAGACTGAAATGAAATCATCAGGGAATTCCGATAAATCTAAATTCTGCTTGAGTTCAAAAATAGTTGTGAACAATTCAATGTAAAATATAAAGAATATAGCTATAGAAATATAATGAATTTAAATATAGTAATCAATTGTGAAATAAATATACTTACATATTTAATAGTATAATATAAATTTATATTAATTATAACATTTATTGCAACAACCACAAAAATGTAAACTCAATACAATAAAAATAAAATATAATGCTATTGCTGCAAAGGGATATAGACAAGGTCTTTGGAATTAAACTTTATGAATTCCTTAATATGTTTATTCCGAGATATATTCATTTAGTTACTTTTTATAATACCGGAGTTTACCTTTGAAAACTCGCAAAATAGAATACAAAAACCGAAACGTATTTCTTGAAGCATATGAATAAAATTATACGATTGATTTAGACCTTACTGGTATTATTATACTATTACCAAAGGCTTAAGGAATTGAAACTTCTTTATTAGCTACAAATTTAAACAAATGGCTACGGATCTAAGTGTTTATACCCCAATTTAATTATTATCGAAAATGTCAATATTCAATGATAAATGAAGATAATCGTATTTTATTTAGAGCTTGTTTCGTTAATAAGCTACTACAATGTAGTAATAACCAAAATACTAATACAAAAATTAAAGAATTGATTTGTAATAATACACTTAGAGAAATAAATTATGATGGAAACAGGTGTATAATTAAAAATAATAATGTGAAATATATCAAATTTAAAATATTGCACTTATATATTTATAGTTTGTGTTAATAAAAATGTTTAATCATTATTTATTAATATCGTGTGATTTTGTAGTTATTGATGCAAAAATTGCAATTTGATTTGCATTGGGTGTGGGAATAGATTAAATATCGTTAATGCAAGATGATCATGCAATTACTCAGAAATGCAATTGGAACGGGGAATTGTGCGGTTTCATTAGTATTGTGCAGACCATTGATTTGCCCATTAATTAAGAGCCGCATCCGAATTGTTTGCGAATAGGAATCCAATCCGTGGCCTACTCGAAAGTAATATTAATGACCGGTGTCGTCTCCCCTCTCCCTCTCACACACACTCATCTCGTTTCGAGGATCTCTGTTAATTTCACAAACGAAGAATTCTTTGGTATGCGTTTACAGTTAGCAGGATTCTTTATTCAACTTTTTTCATCTTCGCTCGTTCTCACATACACACGCACGCACACATTGATTTCCGAAGAGGTGCGTCTCTGTTGCATTTTATGTGTCCGAACATAACTGGTCGTGACGCAGTGCGATGATAAATAGCCGAAGATATTGGATGTGCACTTTGTTGAAGCACATATTGCCGTGCGATTGTTATTAATTCACTGGCACTGTTTTCCTAGTTCGCAATCCCTCGCCCTTTAAACTTAAATCTGAAGGGTCACAAACACCGGCTCCACTCGTGGGAGGGACAAAGTAAATTCAATTACGAAGACCGCATCAGCTCATGCGAAAACCAAATACGCCCTCTGTGTACATATATACAACGAATACAGGAATACTGACCGCACTGGAAAAGGGTCATATGGTCATATTTTAATCATTCGGTCATTTGAGACTCCATAACAAAACCCTACTTCTCGCAGGTACAGCTAAGTTTCGCGCTTCAAGAAGTTGATAAAGAAATAGCATGTGTTAAGTGTAGCAAGGGCTTACAATACCGAGCCATAAAGTCAATACCGGTTAATTTTATTTTCAAAGCCGGGTATAGGTTTTTCTTTAAGAAAATTTACCTTATATATTACAAAATTATATAAGAAATACCAATACAAATTTATTATTAAAATTAACGTTGAATAAATAAATATAACAAATTTAAAAAAATAAATAAATAAATTGATGCGTTTGTCTAGTAAGTTTTTGTATATGAAACTAAAAATAATAATTAACAAATCATTTTAATGTATGTCCGTATTTTTTTTTAGCTTTTTATGATTATCTAATCTTTGATAATCTTTGACGAAACTATTGTTAACTATTGTATTGTAACTATTGTTGGTAATTAAATGAAGATCAAAGAATTTTGAATCCTAAAACGTAAGATAAAATCCATGTCAGCAGACAGTGAGACAATATTGTATTATTACTCTGAATATAAAAAAATAAATAAGTAGAAATAATAAATATTGCAAATATAAATTCTAAATGATATTATTTATTAATTTAAACATATTTATTGAGCCAAAAGGATATCAACCCAGGTTTCTTTGCCATAAGTTATTTTTTTACTGAATTCAGTTAGAATTATTATGGAGTAAATTTGATTTATATTATGAGATATTTTGTTATAAACCTGTTAATTATACAATCATTGGATCAGTTAATAATAAAAAAAACTTCAGAATTTCTTGAACCAAATTAATAAACATATAATGTTTATTTTGCTTCGAAATATAGGTTAATCAGTGCAGAAGAACCTCTGCCGTTAGTCCTTTGGCCAAATTTGGACGAATAAAGATGTTGAAATAACAATAGCTTTATCAAGTAAATTTAAATTAGCAAAACAAAAACTTTCGAAATCGTTTTTCGTATAAATATATGTGCAATTATATGAATAAAATGTTGTGAAATGTAGCAACATGTAAAGTTTCATGCATGAAAAAGTTACCCATTCAAAGTACGAAAAGCAACTTCATTGTGCATGGGTGACGTAAAACGTCCATCGGAAAGTTTTAGTTTATGTCGATATATTAACTACTGCCAACTAAGTTGTAATAAACGGGCGTGTTCGAAAATTGATATTAATTGCCTTTTAGCATAGCAAATTCGCGATTGAAGTTACAGCTTTTGATTTATATTAGGAGATATATCGGAAACTCCGACAAACCTGTTAATTATTTACACATTAATTTTACATGAGTAATGATGCATCAGCTAATAAATAAATACATATTTCAGAAACCCAAGCAACCAAATTAATTCTTCCATATTTCAAATTTGGTTTATAAATATAACTTTAATAAATAGATAAAAATAACAAATATTAATATAAATTCTTCCATAATCATTTTTAAATATAAATCAAACTTATAAATAAGTAATTTAAGTTACAGAAAACAAATATGAACATTATATTTGATACAATTTCTTATACAATTCTCATTAATACAAAAGATTAAGACAATATACTTAAATTATTCATAACATTTTTTTTCAAATTTTGAAAATCTGTATAGTTCAAAATACATCTCGAATATTAAGGTACTCTGTTTATTGATGCTTAAACCCTTGTCACAAGCTCCGGCCCTAGTCTTCCGCACTAATAGGGTATTATCATTTGCAAAGAGCCAAACAATGACCAACATACATATTATAGTATAAATATGTTCAAATTATGTCTAGTTTTTGTAAATTAAATATACAACTTTGAAGGAATTATTATTATTTAAAAATAAGTTATTTTTATACTTTATATTCAAATATTGAGGAACATACAGCCAAATTTGAGGTATTGGTGCTTACACTTTTTTTTTGTATCCAAGGCAGGAATACGTGTTTAATTTGTAATTAAATCATACGAACATACTATCATCTTAATAGTGATATAATGATATTGACGAAATGTGAATTTCGTACTCTTTTTGCATATATTGCACAATCCATTCTCGTTTTTTATAGAAACCTTATTTGATAGCATAATTATATTAATTCATAAATTTAAATCGTCAAAAATACTTCAATGTTTGATCAATAATACTAATTATTAAAAATATTAATTAAAATCAAACAATCTAAATAATAGTTATATAGATATGTTTTGTCACATTAAAAAAAATGTTACAAATAATTGGCAATATGTGTTATCAGTTTTATGAACACGACGCAAAAGAAATTTCTCCTACGTATTACTTTTTTTAATCTCTCGGTATCTCTTTTGTCACCCGCCGTGATAGACGAAGCCACGCTCATATCCTAAGATCAGAAAATCAATTTCATCTCATTCTATACTACTTTGTCGTTTATCGCGTCTTGAAATTGATGCCAACGTCTAAAAGGCTGGGATTAGCTTAATACCGACATAAAAATGTTGACAATTTCAATAGAACCAACATGCGTGTATTGGGTCGTAACCTCGTGCTATATTCTAATTATTAATTAATCCTTGCATAAAAATATTACTTTGTACATATTTAGCATTTTCTTTATATTGTTGATAAAGTGCACGATTTACTGATTTGCTTAATTGAATGGGTAAAGCGTTTGTTTTAAGTGCACAGTAAGAGTTGGACATATAGTTTGAAGCTGTTGGAAGATGAAGATCTCGTCGGGTTTCGAGAAACTAGATAAGTTAAAACCATGGGGGAATAATCTCATTAACCCGACTTCGATGTGGTAAAGTTTGAGCTCTGGAAACTAGACTAATCACAGACCAAGCATACCTGTTGTTAACAACTAAGCTGTAAACCTTACATAATACGTTCATCAAACTAAACTACGACGTCTTTTTTAACTTTTAACAACTATGAAAAGTGCCACATCAATCATTGTGCACAAAAAAAGTGTCGAATAAATCGTGGGTGATTCGGCGTGAATGGTGGAGCAATTAAATGAACATTCGTGAAAGGCGTTCTTTTTTGCCTTTACATTTAGTAAAAAGGGTCCGTTTCAACAAAGACATAAAAGAAGTAGCAATTTATTGACGAACTCCAATTAAAAATGTGTTTCGATTAGTTCCACTGGCGGAATTGCCGAACACGACCTCCCTGAAATCTAATTACGTTGTTGTGGAAACGCTCATTAAGCTTCGTCGTTTGTTGTTTCGTTTGTCGGACAAATTACTTTTGGGCTCACTTGAAATCGATCGACTTGTTGAGCAAATTATTATCGAGTTAATAATTATTGTTGCGCATCAAATGCAGTTCAATTGAAATGGTGAAAATTCAATTTTCCCGATGCCGTTCCTACGGGAATAAATGTAATTTCCTCGTGAATTATCATCCATGAAAGTTGTACTATTTTATATAATACTCACAAAATAAATTAAGTCGTTACATCAAATAATATTACCCTTAAGCTTACATATATCAAATTTATGAAATATGTAGGACTCATTGATATATTTTAGGATTTCTTATTAGTTTACAACAGACAGTCAATAGCTACATTGTTTGAACACGTATGTGTCGAAAATAAAGAGAAATTAAATTGAAAGGAAGATAAAGTAGAGGATGTTTAAGAACTAGTCAATAGCAATATATTTGATGACATCGGAAAACCTCCATTAATGTTAATTATTAATTAATAACCAAACAGTCTATTACATTGCCAAGAACTTGTAATCCAAGCCCAGTAAATTATCTAGGATACACAGTCTCCTTTATATGATAGCCTTTGTTCTATGTTCATCCTCTTTAATTGATTAAAATAGGAACAGGTTGAATCTTAATATTTTACATTGATTCAAAGTACGTGAAGTGGGTTTCAATCATGTAAATTTTTATGAAAAGTTGTTGTGAATTCTAACTTTTTTAAAGTTAATATACATTAATTATAGATAGTAACCTAAGATGTTTTTATATATTTATTTTATTTAATTATTGAAAGTAATACTACTATTAATATTTCATACACTATATACGCATATTCGAAACATATATTTATTTGCTTTGGTGTGGGCTAAATGGATTAATTGGATTTCAAATATCGCCAACTGAGCATTGTACAATGGAAATACCTAATGTTCGAGAACATGACTACGAGCGTATCCAGGCATTACAATCGAGCTATAATAATAATCATAATAATCTGAAACTACTATATTTTAAAGATTCGTATATTTAAAGTTTCCTATTAGGTCTTAATTAACTACCAAAGACATCTCAATTAAGAGTCAAGCAGAATTAAACTTGAGTCTATTTATTATTAGTAAAATTTAAATTATTGACTATAGAAAGTAATAATCGACTCATAGTGGAATGGCTTGAGTCGTCGTCCGCAAAAATTTGGGGTCACGGGTTCAAACCGTGGTACTTCCAAATATTTGCTGCCATCAAAATGAATTAGTTTTCCGAACAAGTGTCTGCAACGACGTGGTGATTTGTTGAATGTCAGATTGGATGGCTAGATTGCAAATATCGTCGCAAAAAGACAAATAAATGAAAAAGAAAGTAATAAATTTAATCAATAATAATTGAAAAAGTTATATGTACATATAATCAACGCAATACTTTCACTAAATCACGTTTAACCATTTTTGTCGACCAACCCTAGATTATTGAAAAAGAGTATAATCACTTACTCCAGAACAATTTTGAATCCTTCAAATTTGGGAAGCCATTTCATTACCCCGAATAATTTCACTTTTAACCTTTTTGAGGTCATATATCCCAATTTGGCGACCTCTAAATAGATTAAGAAGTCTTTGTCCATCAAAACTTCGTCGTCCCATTTGCCATTATGTGTTTCTAGTTGATATTGCCATACAAATTGTTTAACTTTCATAATTGTCATTGAAACCAAAAAGAAAAAGAAAAACAACTACTACATCTGTTAGAAAGGGATATTGATCAAAAATTAACTATGTACATAAAATATAATAATTATCTAACATTATTTATTAAATATATAGGAGTGCTTTTGATACTAAACATGTTTCCGGAACGCAGGCCAAGTTACACCTGTATATTTACTTAATATTATCATATTTGTTTTATGCTTTATTTGGAGCTGATATAGTTAAAGTATTATTATTCCATGTCCCTGTTTTAAACCCGGATATAAACTTTCGAGGGTTTTACTAAATGTACATGTAATATACTTGCGCTTGTAACCCTTTATCAAATAATTTATTTTAGTTTTTATCATTTTTTCCGAGTTACAGAGTATTTAGTTAAGGGCAAACGTCCGGGATCAAAAGGGCTCATGCTTGTGTACCTTTCAACTTATGCAAATGTTGCTCGTATACATACAACGCACGCACACACAAACATACCCCCATACACACTCACGTATATAGATTACAAGGTGTATTAAATTTAACGTTAATTCAGCATTTGCATTCAACCCGTTTTCTGCTTTTAGGCGGCGTTAATTTACTATTATGTTTTCTCGGTTTGTGCAAGTATGTGCTCTACATTTAATTAAAATACAGCGGAAAATGGTTAATTCTACCTGCGCTCTCAATACGTACGGGTTGGAAGGATTGCAGAAGAATGGGTCGAATATAATGGATGAAACGATGACCAGTTCCCTTTACCTCTATGATGTAATTCGAGCGATTCCAATTTATATGGATGAAATCCTTCAATTGTCGAAGACTTTTTTCACCGTGCATTTTAATTGATAAATCCAGGTATGCGAGTGCTCCGCTAACGAATCACGTGCTTCATCTCTCTTGAAATCCCGGTAAGCTTTGGCCAGAAGAGAATTAGAATGAGCGAGAATGAGGACGTACATTCAAAGTTGATTAAAATGGGATATATTTCAATGAGAACATTTTTTTTTGCATTTTCTATATGCTTCACGTTTTATATGTTTTCCGAAAGTACTTTACATTTTAATTTCAATTATTATCTTGTACACAATTTGTGAATAGCTTAGGTTAAGAATATTCTCAAAAATATATTTACATTCTTTTTAAGTATTTATACATAAAACAATTGTGTTTCTTTAAATTAAATTAATTTCATGATATTGAGCAATCTCAGGGAATAGCTTTAACAGCTATTATATTAAGTTAGAGCTTTATGTATAAATTTAAGAATTATATGAATACATAAACATTTCACAGAAATATATGTCAGACTGATGAGAAATAATCAAGATTTATTAACTGTGATAATATGTAAAATTTATGAACTTGCGTATTTCTTCTTTTATCGCTATATTTAATTATTATTATTAAGAAAATTACGAGTTAATGTATCAAACAAATATCTTAATCTACAATTTTAGAATGAATTTTATAGCAATTTTGCTGTGAAACTTCCCAGACTGTCAGATTATAATATTATATGGAAATGTATTTCCATATAATATTCTAATTTCCATCCAAACATAACGAAGTTTATATGCTTTTAATGCAGTTAGTTCCGAAGTTCCGAGTACTTAATCATCCACCGAACACGCAGACCAGATTTATGAGAGTGAAGTTGTAAGCTAATTCTGATTGCGAATCCGCGTTCGGGCGAATTTCTGAAATGTCGATGAACACTACTTATGCACTATCAAATTGCAGAGCGTGGGAAAATATTAATTCGTATAGCAAAGAATGCGGTCAATTGCTACTTCTACAAATAAATAAATACTCTTGTTATTCATTAATTTATCTCTAAGGAAACACTTGTTTTTCGTTAGTCTGACATTTAGAGAATATTTCCAATCCGATTGTAAATATTTGTACTTAATGATAAATCTTAATTAGCACCGTGCATTCCTGAAACAGTTTCTCAAAGTGTTCTACATGGATGTTGTTCGTCTATCTATATATGCGTAAATATCGGTTTTTGCGCAATTAATGTGCAATGGATATAGTGGGAAGGTGATCCGGACCTCTAACGGTTCTACACGTACGTTGCGTCGTTCTCATGCAATAAATCTCTTCGATTTAAAGCAATCACACATTCCAAATCTCCCACTTTACGAATAGACACACTCACACCTACCCGCTGCATTTCCGGATACGGTCCTTCCTTTCTACCCCCCTTTTCTCTTTGTCACTATCCTCATTTTTTTCTCTCTCTCTTTCTCATCCTTCCTCCAACTTAAATAATCATAAAGCACCACCTCATTAATTTCCAGAGAAGCAGTGGAATATCTCGCATCCTCTCTCGGCGTTCTCCTTTTTGTTCCGCTCCTTAGCCGACGCCTTGCCTTTTTTTTTTGCCCTTTCCTGTCCTTAAGCATTTTTCCTGCCGCCCGCATTTTAAAGCTGGAAGTGACACTTAATTTATGCCGCGACCGGAACCGGAAGTGCAAAAAATATATTATAACAACCGAAAATTTACTGACTCCTCGCCTCGGCCTTCCGAGCAAGATTCTTCCTCAGTTTTCGGTTACTCTCCGCTTTCGAGGAAATTAAATATCCTCAAGAAAGAGAGAAGCGTGGTATTAAAGATGCATTATTCAGGACGACCGTTGTTGGTTGATTGTTTAGACGCGACAAAAAGTACTTTCTTTTCTCGTAATTATATTCAATGCTGTATGACGATTTCATTTCTCTAATATCCTTTTTTTATTGCAGCAATCAACTTTTTGCAGTGCTTTTATATTGCACATCAAATCTTTATGCGTTCATAATATTACAACGTTTCATATTAAAGATGAAAACGACATATTAAAGTATATTATTATAAAATGTTTATCTTAACGAAGGTATTGTCATTAAATTCACATTTATAATATCTTCAATTTGATTATATTGTTTTTGGTATTAGATACGAGAACTTATGAAGATGAATTACCTAATTTTAGTAGGTGTGTGTGTCTTTAATTCTCCTAAATTATTGTAATTATAGGATTTTTTATTTTAGAGTTTTAAAACCGTGAATAATTTTATATATATCAGTACTTTAACAAAATTCTTCAGATAGTTTCAGTTTCTCAAATTTCATTGCTTTCACACATGATTAGAGCTGTTATTGCGTCCATTATAAAATTAACTAGACCCTATATATTTGAGTATTATTTTCCACACATTTATGAAACAATAATATAATAATAATAATATAATATATAAAAACTAAATATAATTCTAAATAGAAAACCAAACGTAATAATAATAAAAAGAAAAAGAAAAGGCTGGCCAAAAGGCTATCGACCATTCGTCTTTCCGCCCAAAAAAATAGTACTCAATTTCTTGTTATCAGAAAGTTTCGGCGTCATAACTATTTCATATTAATTTCAACTTATTTTTTTTTTAATATATTTTACTCAAAAATCTGGAATGATAGTAATTGATTATTAATCCTAACTGGAATAACCACAATATTACAAAATCTATAAATTATATTCCAAATAAATTATGTGATAATTAAATATTGATCAGATTCATATGTCGCTGCATTAAATTCTATTTACGTTGTAAAATCATGAATACATTCTCATTTGTTATTTAACTAATTTATTGTAAAATATTGTTTTTTAAATAATAAATAGGCAATACTTCTCATAGTGCGGCTTTAGTCAGTCTAGTTTTTTATAGAAAATATATTAAAAAAAAACATAATTTCAGTTGGGAATTAATCTTTTCCTATCTTTTTTTATGCAAACCTCTTTTTGTACAGTTTATATTTATCTAATATAATACAATTAGTTTGGATTCAAAAATTGTCTAATTGCTAGAATAAATGTTGTTATTAGTATTTAATATAAATTATTACATCTCAATTATATTTTGCATATTACAGTTTTATTTTCTGGACAGAAAAACTTATGGTCTATAGCCCTTTTCGGGAATATTTCATTTTCTTCTATTTATTGTTTGTAGTTGCAATATTTTTATTATTACTTTTCAGAAAGAAATAGGAATAATAGTGATTTACTTCATGTACACATATTTATAAACGTATTTTGAATAATTAATAAATTGAGGCAATTATTTTTCTTATCTCGAAATCATATTTTATGTAAATTGAAAAGTAAAAATCTTCTTGATCAAAGTCGTTTTCTATAGCAAATGTTTCCTTTTGTTTCGGATTTTCATGAAAGCATGTACGTAATTTATATTCAAATACTGCATTCATATTTTCCAGCATTGCAAGGGCAGTTATTTAGAGTTTATATTATGAAAAAAAATATGCTATGAATATTTAGCATTTATCACATTTTAATACAAAATTTACATAAATTCGAATTATATTGTTATGTAATAATTGAAATTGCATTACATGATTTAAAATTATTGCTCTCTGAATCAAGTCTATATTTGTATGTTTTTTTAATGATAATTTGTACTAATTATTTTTTGGTGGATGAAAGACCTATGTTTAATTGTCATTTGTGACAACGCAAAATTCATTTTCTCATTACGATTTTGATGAACTTAAATAGTTTGTTTTCAAATTAATTAATTTATAATAAAGTAGGAATTAATTATTTTCTCTCATTAGTTGTCATTAATTAACCAAAGTGAATGGATGAATATGTGACTCAGGTTAATCTAATAATATGTTAAACCTAGTCTATGAAAATATATGGTTTTGATTAAATAAAAAATATCTAAACCGATTGTGATGTGTCTAATTATTACTAAATTAGTAAACAACTAGTTATAATAATGTTCAATTAATAGAAATATATTTATCATTAAGGCGACTCTTGGCATGGTTTATCTGTCTAAAGACCGGAGAGCGGGAGTTCGATTCCCTAACAACATATCACACAGTTTTCAATGGATTAGTTATCAATGAGCAACGGTTCAAAATAAGTGTCTGCAACAATAGATGATTTACTAAATATCCGAATGGATAGATAGCAGATATCGTTGCATGAAGACAGACACAAACTATCAATTTAATTTCTAAAATATACGAATTATTTGATTGTGAAACATTCTTGCATAATTAGTAATAATGTGCTGAATCTAAGTTAAAAGTTTATCGACCTAACATAAACAGGAAATTGTTATTAAAAAAGAGAGAATTGCGAATAATAATATTAGAAAATTGCACATTTATCATCTTTATGCAATCTGTTATTAAAATATAGTAGATAGTAGTTATGAATTTTCTTTTAAATAATCCACTTAAAAGTTTTCTTGGTCAATTTTGCAACTGGTCATGTCGTTGGTGTGAAAGCATTTTAAGGCCAATAAATGTTCAAACGGGATGATGCATAATGCATTTATACCGCAGCGACGAGCTTCGGAACCTTGGGCTTCCATAAACAAAGTTGTTATGGAAATTTGTGTGCGCGTTTACAAGACTTAATAAAACGGACTTAACTAGTTACTCTGATTACGGCAAGTAATCGCGATGACTAATCGGGATTAAAAAATTAACGGCTACTTAAGTTGAATTGCTTAATCGGACGACTTAACGTCCATAATAAGGTACGATTTCACGGCCCATTAAAGCATGTAGCTACGATGAGGACTTTAAGGTGAATCAAGGTATATCAACTCGTTCATCGATTATACCGGTAATTGGATGTCCCAAATCCAAATAGCTTTCCAATTATACACCTTTTAAGCTAAACGGGCTCGCAGTATCACGAAGGAGCGTGTGTCCTGTTCCTTCCTACAACAAGAAATTTCGCTCGTTATTCCTGCGCGTATTTAGAAAACATAGTAAACGTGAGTAAGCTCCGATGAGGGTATTTTTGTAGCGACTGTATTAATAGAAGCATTATAATTAAAGTCCTTTCTGTGTTACTCGCTTTCCGCCTTTGCGAACTAAATTAAGAACTTCTCTCCCATTTATTAGAGCGCAATATTGGAATATGAACTGCACGTGTATAATCATGTTGCTTCTGCACTTTTATTTATTCTGCATGTAAAGCTTCTTTTTTTTTTCCAAACTAATTCTGGGCGTGGGTATTTCGAAATTAGTTCCATTGCTCGTGGAATATGCAGGACGCCACCGCCGGCGCCCCAGACGTGAATTATAATCTGCTGAAAATTTCATCTAGTTGTGAGCGCTTCGAAATTTTCACGACTCTTCCAGCTCGTCCAATTTGTTTCTGGAGAGGAACGTTGGGTAGCTTCGTATGAAATTGGGACCGGCGTCTCTCATGATTGAAATTTTGAGAACGGATTAAGGCTAAGACCGATCCAATCTAAGAGTAAATTACGTTCTAAATCTTATTCAAGTTTGCTTATTTACATTACATTGTTTCAATTGCAATTTAATATTATTTTGATTTAATAAAACAGTTCGTTAATTTGGTTCTAACCCTCACATAGAAAATGATCCATACTAACATTATTATCTATATTTTAAATAAATATATAGATCATATATCAATCCCATAAAAGTAATAATTGAATGACTAATTAATTAAGGATTAAGTCTAATCTCTTAATAAGTTTCACAAATTTGTCGGTCAAAAAAATCCACTAGAAATTATTATAGAAAATTCCTAAATAATTCAACAGAACACAAGGGCTAAACAAATATTATCAAATAAATAAATCAAGTAACGAAATAATAATAAAAAAAAAATCTAAAATAATAATCATATTTATTGATCACAAAAAGTGACTAAAAAATTTATTTTATTTAATATGAAAAGGAATGTAAAACCAAACTAAATATAATATTATTATAAACAGAAAGTATAAATTCCATGTAAATATATAACTGCAAATCTTATACAATACGAGCATTTTGTTTAACTTAATAGTTGAGCGCAGTCTTGCAAAACGATTTTTACGTATCCTTCAAAAGTTATTAACATAATTCACAAATTGTAGTAAATTTCCTGAAAATCATCAATACATTGGATTTAATTTACTTTAAATTATTCTATTTGCATATACCGAGAATGGTAACTCTATAAAATTGTATAAATAAAACATGTTGTTTAAGTGGATTAAGGGTCCATTTAGTGAAATAAATCTTACATAATAACAATCAATACTCTGCCAGTAGATAGTTGGAAATATTTGAATTGTATTTTATAATAATTAGTATAAAAATATTATTTTAAATTTTAATTAAATAAAACAAGTATTTTTCTTTCAAATTAAAATTGAATAATAAATCAATATTTATTCGAGTTGTTTACTGTAATTAAAATGAAACAAAATTGTTATATAATAAATGGATATTATATTAATACATTTCAATTTTAATTTATGAGAGTATATTAAATTATACTATTTGATTTACCTTTATAAATGATTAAAAATTGAAGTTTCTTACAAAAGGTTTTAATAAATATAAAAGTCATATAATATTAATAAAAATTATGTGTTTAAACTTTTAATAAGTTATACAATATTATTATAAAATAACATCAATTAAAGACTATTGTTTAAACTTTTTATTTTTATTACTAATAATAAAAAAATACGCAATTGACAAAGGTAAATCAAGTTTTAGACATTTGTAACAGTATATATTTAACATATATTAATAAGTAAATCAATACTTTCTAATAAAATTTTGAAATAAACTCGAATGCACACTATAACTTGTATAAAATACAAAAAAACATCTCCTTTTCTAAAGTTACATTAAAGTAAATAGTCAAAATAATGTAATGTTAAATGACTTTATTAGCTTTTTTTTTTTTTTTTTTTTTTTTTTTTTT
>JAFMTC010000181.1:441550-482753 GCA_018845635.1 Nicrophorus orbicollis
TATAAATAAATTTAAAAAAAAAAAAAAAATTAATCACAAAAAAATATCCTAAGTTTTACAGGCTTTATGACAAAATAATTAAATTTTATTAGAAATGTAGTGAATTGTATTTTGTAATTTGAAAATATTCTTTTTTATAAACTGGAATAAAAAATGCTTGATATTTCAGTTGATAATATTTCTAAAAATAATTAAAAAGTCAAATAAATATTTATTGGTTTTCTGTATATTCTATTATTTTTAATGAAGACAAGGAAACTCTCTCCCTCCTGTCATGTTCTTTGATATTTTATCAAAAATTTCCGCATAAACGATCAAAGGACTTCAGGAATATGCACCGAGTTCGGTATTCGATTTGTGCGGCAGTCTTGTCTTTCATGTTCGTCGGATCTCTATTGATGTTGTGTACAATTGTTATGCAATAGATTGGAATTCTGGTGGCCCTGCAGCCGAATACTATTGCTTTGTTAACATGCAATCTGTCGCTTCTACAAGCACATTAAATTTTGCCGTGTCGATGCTTGCCTTCCTCTATGTCACCAAAACATTTGTCTCGTCAGCGGGAATTGATGGAGTTAACCACAGGCTTGTTGTACACATAAACTATCCAAAATCTTTGTAAATGAAATGTTCAAAATCCGACGTACAAAAGTTTTCATCTCAGTTTGTTATTAATTTTAATGGTCTTAACTTTTTTGTGTGATATTAAGACTTTTTGACTCAAATCTTGATTTTGTAGAATCTAAACAAAATGTGTTATTCATTTTTATTGGAGATATTCAAATTTTAAGTTTATATTAAAGTTAAGTATCTTTTGAATATCAAAAATTATTTTGGAAATAAAATAAAAAACTTGAAATAAATTATTTTATTTTGCATGAGTAACCAAAACTGAAGTGGAAGACTACTTTCTAAGATTAGAAGATTTATCAATAATTTTATTGAAACAATCAAAATTAACTGTAAATAAATTAAATAATATGACTAAACTATTATAGGTTCTCCTAATTATGTATGTAGAATTACTAGTTATATACGTTATTAATCTGATCAATGTTTTGTAACATTGATGACTTTGGATACTTCCATTACGACATTAATAGTAAAATTGAACATTCAAACTAAATGGAGATCTAATCAATTCCAAAGACAATATTACTGTTCTAATTGAAGATGGTAGATTGTGTTGTTATCAATGTTTCAGATTAGAAACTAAGTTTATTGACTTAAAAATCGATGGTTATGGTTTCGCTTTGCGAATCTCGTAATGATCGTCGAAGGAACAACAAAGAATAACAGAAAATCACAATCATCAGCATTGATTTCCTGCGCTAGAATCGATCGAGACCCTTTCCCACGAACTCGCTCACTGATCTCTATTCCCAATGATTAGATTTGTCTGGGGCGTTATTAACTTCGTCGCAGTTCCCTTTTGCTCTTTTCCGTCTCAATTTTCATTCTCGACTTCATTTCGACCGTGGGCTGTGAATAACAGTCGGCAAAAATGGCCAATTTGGAAGAGAGAAGAGGAAGGCACATTGCGTGAGCGTTCCATCAAGATTCAAGACACGCAGTCCTCATCAAAAACAACAACTAGAACGTCTCCGCTCCTCCTCGCATCCCCCACAACAAACATAAATCTTCCCCAGTTGCCTCGCGCCGTCGGCGATATATATTTATTTATTTGCTTTCCCTCCGCCTCCCGCAACCCCCAGCAAATCTCTTTGCAATCCCCGACGACTTCGTTTTTTTTATTGTCCCCTCTCCACTTCCAGAATAAACGGCTACATAAATTTCTCTTCTTTTTTATTTGCTCTATATATAAGCCACCTCAAACGCGGCGATCCTGAACCGAATGATGAGCAGAATCCATTGATGTTGATTTTTCCTGATCATGTTTATTTATTGCCTCCCCTGATAATGAGCGTAAATCAATTCAATGATCATCACCCCCGCCGATGAATGCAAACAACTTGGATACTTTTTTCCTCTCACTCTTCCTTTGCCATGTAATGTTTTCGTTTCCTGTTCGTTTTGTCGTTTTCCAACGTTGTATTCCGATGGCGTTTATAACGGGACCGAAACGGGTTATAAATGATTCAGCAGCGCATCAATTCCACAACTCACACATCGGCCATTGTTCCTCATTCTGTACCACACAGATCATTGAATTCCGTCCGAAAAGTACAAAACGCGAGGACGTCAATTAATTTGGGGAACCAATTTCGTCAGGGATAATAAACCTCAATCGACGATTAGCATTTGCCACACTGTTGCTAATTGCAATTGGTCCTGCATATATACCCAATTTAACTGCGCTCAGGGTCTTGGGTCTATTTAGGTCGGAGCTGCCGTCTGCGTTGAATTCGTAGGTAATTCTAGCAAATTGGTGCGATTTCGAGAAAGTGCATTGTGGTATTCGAGCGAGAGGAAATGGATAAAAGCGGGACCAGGGAGTAAAAATGTATGATATACTGCGAGTGCGGAAAAGTGAAAGCTGCGGCAGTTAAAATCGGAAATGCAGTCGTAAATCTCTACAGAGTTCATTGACAATAAAATTAGCAGAATTGCATCTATCGTTCGACAGACTCATGTGTGCAGCATAATCAAATAAATTATAGACTTTATCAATAATTTATTGGATGTTGCTTTGAAGATCAGCATTATGTCATATTTTTATGTATATACAAAATACTGCGTTTGAAAAATCTGGTTTTCTAATTGATAGTATTTTCTATTTTAATAAAAATAGATTGTAAATAATAATAAAAAGAAGTAATTGAAAGACAGAAAAACTTTTATCCATCTCCAAATATCTAGTATTAAAGAAATTATGTATTTCCTGTGCCCCCTTGACCATTTTAAACACTTTGAATCTTAAGGTCAATAATAATCTATATATTATTAAAATGTTATTAAACGAATAATTAAATATTTAATTATTAGTATTATAATTAGATACTGCAATTAGTCCTATTAATAACTTTAATGCAATGAAAAATAAAATCATTATATAAAATTAAATAAAAATTCGGTCAAAAGACTGCCATTAATTGGACTTTAGGCTGAAAATACATGAAATGTTGTTTATTATTATACAAATTTCAATAATTATTTGTCTTTCACTCACTAAATATTACCAATTGTAGGAGTAAATATAATTTATGTCATTATAATTCACCAAATTATTATTTGTCAAAAAGTTTCACAGCTGTATGACTTATAAAAGAGAGTAGATTCTTCATAACTAGAAGGATTCAAAAGTACTTACACCCATACCTCGCTATACGGCCACCCTTTATACGGCATTTCACTATAACGGCCCTCTTCAATTAAGGCACGTTTTACGGCCTAAAATGTTTCGCTATAACGGTAAAAAAAAACTTTTTTTCATGTCGATATATCTACATGTTGCGCAAGTGCAATAATTGATTCCTTATACGACTTTTCGCTTTGCGGCCAAGTTTCGTGGAACGTATCTAGGCCGTAAAGCGAGGTATGGGTATATTTTATGGTAGTATATACGCAATTACATACCGCAATTTACTGGAAAGTTTAATTTCCAAGTATATTTTTAAGAAGCTTTTATAAATACTTGTGTTAACCACATTAAATTTACAACTATCAATTTATATTAACTTAATTTACTTTGCAAATGTCGTGTAGTGATTAATATTCTTAATAATTTTTATTATATTGAGGATAATTGTTAATTTTATATTATATTTATTTTGCATTTTATGCGAATGTAAATGCTATTATTTATATTTATAGATTACAACCAAGGTTTGGTATTTTGATGTCATTTTATAATGTTTTTTTTAAACTTATCAGATTTTCTCTAGTTGATAAATTCAACTTCAACAAAAGTGTTTGCTTCAAGCAAGGAAGATTTACCTTTTTTTTTTTAAAAGTAAGGAATAGCGAAAAATCCAATTTCCACGCAACAACCATTTTTCCCTCGTATTTCATGAAACTGAAAGGAAGGAAAAACGTTTTTCACATGCATAAATATGTACATTCTCAGTTTGCGAAACGAAAGCAAAAGGACGACTGTGCAAAAAGGGAGAAAGCATATATATATATATATTGAGATATGAAATTTGCATATCAGAAATTCGCGTATTCACCTTTCTCGATCCCTTTTGCTTCGTTCGTAACCTCGGTCTGCACGTTCCATTTTTTCCCCTTTATTCTGCATTCATTAACTCTAATGACTCTAAATAATTTCGTATCTAATTAAGTGCAAATCGTACCATTGTCTGATCACGAGTCTGCTCCATTCAATTGTCCGATCGATTTTTGCCACCTGCTAGATTACATCTTAACTAATTCCGGCTGCGAACTTAATTAATGAGCATCCAATGCCTGACAAAAGCAGTTAAATCACCTTCAAAGGATTCAGACCCGCAGACCAACCTAAACCCTTCAGACCCAAAAAAGATAAAGAAGATAACCAATTTACTAAAGAACTTTGAACTCTATTATTTAAGTTGTATAATTATATTTAACAATATTCTTTGTAATTGAAATTAGTAACTTTTTAAGTTACTTGATAATTATTACATGAGAGATACTTACTAATTATGTGATTAAGATAAAACAAGTTACTTATTTTATCTATATATTTTCAACAGTTTGTTTGTAATGTTTTCTAAATATAGTATTGGGCTGAAATTTAGTTTATAATAATAACATTTCATGATTGATACAATATAAGATCTTGTATGAATATTTCATACGTCAATAGTATTTTATTAATCGTGCAATACTATTTAATTTCTTAAGTAAAACGCTGTATATTGATGTTACTCTTATAGATTAAAATTAATACTTTCTGTTCTATAAACTTTACCTGGTAGTAAAAGCAGGCAGTCAGCTCTCTGGCAAAGATCTTATTCTAAATCCAGCGGTTTTCACTGTTTCAGTCATTGCGTTTAAAGGGTTACTCTCGAAGATACAAACTTCTTATGTGTTTCTACGTGAATCTAGGTTTTCTTGATGTTTCTTCGTAATAGTCTCATCTAAAAGTTCATTCGTTGATAGTATAGTTGAATATTTGAGCTGGTTGCTTATTCCCATAATTTACAATAACATTAAATAAGTTTTATTAAGAACATGCATTTTGTAAAATTTAGTTTTTGCTTACTTTTATTGTCTTTCCATTATTTAAACAATTTAGATTTCTTTCCAATTTAATAACAATCTTTATTTATTACGAAAGTATTCTATATTTTAACACTAACGTTTATTATAATGATAAATAATTATTATATATAAATAGTTTATCTTACGTACAATTATTTGAAGTAAATGTAATACATAGGTAATAGTTTCATGTGTTTTTTGTAATAAACAATAAAACATGTATATTCCACTTTTTTGTATTACACAATGAATAAAATGTATGTCCAATGAAACATTTCACAATATAATCATAATCATAAATTATGAATGAATATTAATAAGCAGTTTCGAAGAAAAAAATAATAATTAACATGCATAACATTTTAAAGCATATTAAATTAAGTAGAAAATTATACTTACATATTTCAGTTCATGCATTATTTATTACCCTAAGCTTTTGAGGATACCGGAAACTTGTCGCTCGTTGTTCTTTTCTTCTTATTTTTATTGATTTTCGTGTTGAAACCTCTTATTAAAATCTTCAAACCTGAAAATATTTTTAAAGAGTTTCTGCTTGAAAAAAAAACAGGCGGATCTTAAGAATTTAATTAAATCGCTGAAGTAGCTTTGGCTTCCTGCAATACAACTTTTCCTTTGGCGTCCGTCAGTTCTTTCATCTTCATATCCAATGTTTTTTCTTGTTCCCTGTAATTAAAAATACCTGTATATAATATATATTTTCTCTCGTTTTAATACAACATTTGGAATATTTTGTATGGAAAATACGAAATCAATGTATTGCGTCTCTTTTCACTGGAATATTTTAATAAAGACATTGCCGTAGTAGCACTATTAACTTTTAGATTCATTGAAATATGTTACATGAAGGAGTATAAAAGAGGAAAATATTAATTTTCTTCAAAATAAATTAAAATATAGGAAATATATTTAGTGCAATTATGTAGTGCAGCTTTTAATACAACTGCAAATTGCTGTATTAGCTCTATCAATAGTAAATATACCGAAATTTAATTCACAATTTAGAACTTATATTTATATGATCGTATATTTTTACAAATATTTTTATTTCGTTCATACATTTGTTATAAGATTGTATTATAACCAGTGCATTTTTTTTTGTTCCAGGTTGGTACTTTTCAATACTCGTAATCAATAACTACAGCTAATATTTGGGTAAAAGTATACTTAGATTAAGTTAAATTTTATAGTGTCAATTGAAAAAATATATTTTAGATTCTGTAGATATTTTTGAAATTTTATTAAATTTTCATTATTAAATACTAGAAATGTTCCAAATCTTTTAAATATTAAATATAATTCATGAATATATATTTGAACAGAAATAGGCTTTTCTCGAAATTAAATCCAATAAAAAGTGTTATTATAAAAATATTTAAATATGTAATAAGAAATATATATTTGGTGTGTGTCTTTTTGCAACAACGTTTACAATCTGTTCTTTCGTATATTCAGCAAATAACACATCATTGCAGACACTTGTTTGGAACCGTCACCCAATGATAAAACTAATCAAGTTTGCGAACTGACGACTCAATCCATTCGGGTATGAGTAAACTTAGAAATATGTAGGAATTTATATTTCAATCTTTCCGCCTTAAATATAATGATTTAATGTATCATGTTTAAGTGTTTGCATTTCAAATTTGTATAAGCAGTGAAGTTCTCAATAATTCAATTAACAGGAACCACATTATTTCACACGTATCTCCATTAAGTGTTCTTTGCTGTTTAGAAGCATTAACAGTAATTGAAGTTCAGAACGTGCGAAAAGCCAGGCGCCGATGATTTATCCGTGAAGCTTCGCGTCTTAATTGTTCCCCTCAATTATGTAATTTATCTAAGTGTTCTTGCCCTACTTTCCACTATTTATCTTTCAAACATTTTCTTTTCTTTACTTTGGTGGTTTTGTATTCTATGCCACCGTAATTACTCCCATCTCTCCTGTTGGAAGGAAGGAGACGAGCAGCGGGCCGTGACGGAATATTTGTCGGCTGGAAACAACTGCCTCGACAAATTTACGTGAATTTTCCCGAGGAAAACTTTCGCCTTTCCTCCCACCAAAACTATTCGGGAACTGTACATAAAGCCTATCCCTCTTCCTTGGCCCACTGCACAACTATCCACCCACAACGCGCGTTTCATCCCATTCTCTATTCTTTTTTTCTCTCTTTCGTGCACATTCATTCTTCTTCAGCGTATTTCGCCTTTTGTTTAATGAGGAAACTTTTAATTAATAAATTCCGCGCCATCTCATGTCCCTTCCCCGCTCTCTCGATCCCATTCTTGGTCTTTCCATGTTTTTCACGCGAATGATGGTCGTCGACAGTCGGTTGAGGTGGAGAATGATCGGGGTTCTGCATTTCAGGAATGCGGCCGCTTTTTGTCAGCCCTGGCCGTGAATAAATGCTACCACCGTTACAGCTGTTGGTGCTACTGGAGCCTTACGAAAAATCCGGCACTTCGAGATTTCAATTCGCCGGTCGTATGGTATAATAAAAGTGATTATACGCTCTGCTGGTTGAACACATCGTTACACGGGCCCCGTTCATATTGCTTCTTTTCTTCTTCTCCACACGAATCGTTTTTCAAATTCCGACAATTGATGCCTCTGCCACTGCTGACCAGACACATTGTAAATGTTCTTCACGTGGCTGAACTCTACAAATCGTATCAGATTTCAAATTCCCTCTGAACTAGTTTTTAATGCTTCCCATCCCTAGATAGCGTTACAATTAAATTATTTTTCTTCACTTACTTATATTAACTTATAATTTTTGTGTGCATAAGCTGTGATGTTATTATATTTTGAAAAACACTTTATTATATATAAAAAGGAAAATTTATATATCGCTATACGGCCACTCTTTATACGGCATTTCGTTATAACGGCTCTCTTCAAATAAGGCACGTTTTCGATTTACGGCCTAAAATGTTTCGCTATAATGTTACCAATCTTGTGAAAGCGCAATAATTGATTCCTTATACGGCTTTTCGCTTTGCGGTCAAGTTTCGTGGAACGTATCTAGGCGTAAAGTGTATTTAGCTGCGCCCTTACGATGTTTATAGCCAATTATATATAATATCTAAATCCAGAAAAGTCCATGTCATCAGATTCCTTTTACCAATAGTGAGTGCAGTTCATTGCAATAGGAAGTGAGGTGTTTTTAGTGTCGACGTTTTTATAGTTTCTATGATTTTTTTTTATTGCTTTCCTTGTATGAATAATACATTTATTTGGAGCTAAGAACTTGTCACTTATTGTATTAGATTTTTATGATACAGACAACCTAGTTATTAATATAAGTGGCTCTATCAACTTTATTTAATTCTATTATATGTTCCAGGGACTACTATAGTAGTAAAAAGAATTAAATATGAAATTATTTTTTATAAAACGCGTAAATACTAAAACAAATTGTTACTCACTAACATGTATGACCTTCAATATTCATTACTGTGTTGTATCTCTGGACATGTTGGAACTCTGGACACCGTGGAATAATGTATGGTGTTGTCGTTGTGGTCTTAGTAGTTTGAATTAAGTAAATTCAATTGGTTTTAAGATAACTTTATTGTTCAATAGTAGGTGAGTCTTTCCAAGACTATGTTAATCGTTTGAGGTTCTTCTAAGACATAGTTGGATATTCTACTGAGACTAATTCTAAATACATAATCTAATTACGAAGTTAATTATTATTAATCAAGGGGTGGGAGTTGTGATTGGGAGTAGGGCTTTGTTTATATTTGATTATTAAGCGTTGCCATGGAATTCGGCTTGGGTGGTTTGTTTACAATACGACCGGCCCGAATTCCTTACAGTTGTTTATATGAAGAAGTGCATCGATTAGGAATCTTCGAATCAATCCCTTGGCTTATATATTTGTTTATATAAAAAGATGTGGCGACTAAGACACTTGATTTGCGCCTACGTGAGAAACTCTTTGTGAGATCTCTTATACATTGAATGTTTATACAATATAATAACAATAATATTAATAATAACGGTTGGACACAACAACTGTATTGAAACCTAAGGGTTCCGCGGTACAAGGTACATTCTACAAGAACCATTATGATGCATGCAAATCACTCCCTATGCGCATATGTATTTTCCAATAAGAAGAAACAGTGTCCAAACCATTATTGCTATGATTATTTTAGCATTGAATTCTATATTAAACATTGCAAGTTTAAAAGTTATAAAACCTTAGATAAACTGATTTATTTCTTCGAAAACTGTAAGATAATAACCCAACGTACATAACTACATAAGACGACATATTATGGGGACCAATAAAATGCTGATAGAGCTAAGGTTTTCAATAATTGAATTAAAACTCTTAGTCTAAAATATTAGTTTGTGTCTTAGTCGAGGGAAGAACATATTAAAAATGTAATTTTTAATTCAAGTATCTTATGAATCGATCAAAACTTATTGGGTTAACAGTGTCTAGAAATATTATATATCAGTCAAAAAATATAATAAGTATATATGTTTTTATTGATTGAATATTTATGATTGATTTTTATTCAATTATTTTTTATAATGACACTAATAGCTACAAGTCCAAATATTACACACATTAAGACAGTATTCCAAGTTGAATGACTAGTTAAGGTAAAAATTTTCTAACAAAAACTATAATTAAAAGGGTAATATATGATCAATAGCTTTTTATATTATATTGTATATTTTTTATTTTTTTATTCTAATAAAACATGTTATTATTACTTAAATGTATAAATTTAAATATTTAGTATAAACAAAATATGGGAAGGAATAATACTTTTAAATCCTCAATTTTTTCATTAAATTTTCAATATAATTATTTCAGACTTATTGGTCAGTTTTTACTTAAACTCATATACAAAGTTATAATTCTATTTAGTGTATACGTTATATATGCTTAACGTATGTATTTCATAATTAAATTATACCATTAACTGACTGAAAATATGTATTCTCCATGGAATAGCTTCCTACTCATAAATTGAATTTACCTTTACAACTACAACCAATTTATTTAACACAACTTGAAATGTACTTGTAAAATGCAAATATTTGAATTTATACAGGAAATTAAAAGTTCTTAATTAAATATATTTTACAGCTATATTTTCCTTAGTTAAAAAAATACTACAAATAAAACTTGTATTTATTGAAATAAAATAACATTAAAAAAAAAACAAATTGATAAAGTTAATTGACTAAATAAATAAATTATAAGGACATTATATAAGAAGGTCAAAACATAAACTAATAAGTTTGTTATTGAACAAAAATATAAATTAATAAAGAAATGTTTTTGAAATGGTATAATTATGTAGAAAAGCGAAGAAAAACAACAATAGAAATTGTTATTCCTTCTCTTGATGTATATGTAAACGTTAAAAAATGTGTATATAGTGGTAGTAGTATTAAGTGGTGTTCATATTATCGAATACCAAGGAATCAATATAAACTATGCCAACAACAATAGGATTTTTCATGGGAATGGATTAATAATTTTATATTTATTTCTTATGAGAAAAAATCGTATAGTTCACGTTCTGTGTGATAAAAGTTCATAAATCTTGAACTGATTATTAACCTGCACCCTGCTACCAATATAAATATAACGATTAATTTAATTTTTTAATTTGCTTTACTGCTATAAACAAATTAATTAAATATTCAATAATTTTAACACTATATGTTTAGTATTATTACTAAGTTACAATAATAGTGATATCATGACAGTATTCCAAGTAGGTTTAACAATTATTTTACGATATGCAGCAAAGTGATCAAAGAGGACTAATCTGATAGTCCCATACAAGAGAGACGTATGAGAAAAGCGTTGGGTAGATAGGTCGATTGCTGGGGACATTGTGCTTCAGGAGTAGAATAGAATGAAAGTTACGTGGATCCCTGCCAAAAGGTCGTCAACAATGGATGTGTATGCATGGAGTATGAATGAAGCCATGCTTGTTAGAGAGGTGTTTTATCTTAGTGTTGAGAATTAGAAGAGCTTTAGTGTATGTTTGAGAGCAGCAGCTGCATATTCTATGATAGTAGGTGTTCATGTGAATACGTGAAATATTGTAGGGAAAAACATTAATACAAATGCATTATAATGAATGCATATACAACTTCTCGGTGCCAGCTTCATTAACAGAAGTGCATCATTAATATGAACAAAAGTATCATTAACAAACGTTTATAATCAAAATTATAGTTCAATGTATCAAAAGCTGAGAATGAAAGAAAATTAATGAACAAAATGAGTAATGAGTGAAAAGAAAAAAGCGTGCCACAGGTTAGAAAAGTAATATCATTTTAATGATTTCTACATTAAGTCTTTTGTGTGTTTTATATATAGTTTGATTATAAAACTGAAATGAAACTGTTGTGCAATATTCCTTCATTCATTTTATATAAAATGTAATTATTTTTTTATTGAATATTAAAAGATGAATATTTCCTTTAGATTATGCAACGATAATTTGATACTTTATATTACATTGCAGACACACATCCTGCCTTTGTATAGTATGTGATTCATAGGAAACGACGACAGTAATGATCTTTGCATGTAAATATACGCGTTTCGAAACAGTTCCAATTACGACAAGTTGTTCCCTTTTCGCATATCGCAATGCATATGCATTTCTTGCGACTCTATAAAATGAATGAAATTAGTACGCAAATTGCAACAGAGATTTACCTTATTTTCGGGCTATCTCGTGCAAAAGAGTAAAGCTTTGTTTCTCGCATTGTAATAACACCCTTTTGTTTTCTTCGTCTGCTTTATAATACACCGTTTTTACATTCCCTACATACATATTTAAACTGTTGCAGCTTAACAAAGACTGAAACGTGCGAGAGTTCGCAGAGCATTGCAGTTGCATTGTGTCCCATCTATCTATATCTTTTTGGACTCTTCACTTCGGCAGCAAATGGAAGCCGCTTAAATGGGTTTAAAACTTTTTCAACTTTACCAATTTTATCGTTTATATATAATAGACACCATGACTGCGGATGATTTATGACGTAGTGTGTAGTGAAACACTCGAAATGATTGATTGGTCGATAATTTCTTATAAAACAATTCTACAAAAATTATATATTCGTTTCATCGTATGGAACTTTATATAATATAGATAATATTTAAATTATAATTTTATCTTATACAATAGTAGCTCGGTATACATCTGCTTTAGAATACGACCAATTCGGAATACGTTCTCTTTGGACGAAACAAATTTACCTCGGATACGACTTTTGTTCATTGTTATTATAATATGAAATTATACAATGTCACACTTTAGAGACATCGTGAGGAGAGGAAATATACAAAGTTCTTTAGTCATAGTTTTAATAAAAGTTGAAAAGCGATAGAGAATTGGGCTCTTATTCCTAAGAATAGTTTTGTTTTTATATTTTAGTATTAAAGAGAATTTCATTTAATTATTTAAATAATATTATACAACACAGTAACATTAAAAATCTACAATTAAATTAATTTTCTATTAATGTGCTCAAAGAGTGTTTAAATTATTTTACAGCCCCATTGATATAACATATGAAGAGGAGTTTTTCTATTATATGAGAACGGATTAATCATTTTTACATTGCTTCTTGTAGGAATGATTGTTTGGTATACGTCCAATTCGTTATAAGTCCAAACCTCAAAAATGGATTAAGGTCGTATAGCGAGGTTCCACCTTATATAAGTCATAACAGAGATTTACTTTAACCTTTAAATTATCAGTATTTTAAATTGAGAATTTCATATTATAATTATTTTACACTGTTTATAAAATATATTATGCGTTTGCTTTTAAAATAACACAAAGAAAAAAAAAGTAGTAAAAGTTCACATTATAGTGCAAATATTTCTAGTGCTTTTTTAAAATTTTAAGTTTATGCTTCCTGGTATGTCACCAACAGTGTTTTACATAGTGATCTACAAATCAAAACAGTGAAAAGTGATTTACAAACTATAGTGAAAGGTATGAAGGAAGACTCCAATCACACCCAAATAAACTAGCTGAAAATCTTCTAGTAAAGCAAATACAAACATACAGACTTAAAAAGTGCAACATTCTGGACTTACCACTTAGATTTAATTAATTATTATTATATTATATAAAATTGTTATAAGTTAATTTTTATAGATGCATACTGTTGAGTTCCCCATCTACATGACAATTGTACCGCCAACAAATAACTTAATGTCATATTTGTGATAGATTGTGTATGAAATAAATGATATACAAAAACAAAGTTTAGGCACATTTTGGTTTGTTCCAATTTGCAAGGTTTTACGCATAAAAATCAATGACAAATAAACAGGTGTAATTCATCATTAAAAAATACTTATTTCAATTCACTTTTCTTTTTTAAATCTAATTTATACAACACGCATCATGGTAATCAACTCCACAACACACAACACCAGAAGTACATAGTGACTGTCCCATTGTAATTAAGAAAATGATTGCGGAAAAAAGAAAACTTCGTAGAATATATCAAAACTCCAGGCTACCTGCAGATAAAACTAAATTAAATAAAGCTACGAATAAATTGAAACTTCTACTAAAAGAATTAAAAAATAAATCGATACAAGATTATCTGGAAAATCTTACACCAACGGAAGCTACGGAATACTCCTTGTGGAAGGCGACAAGGAAAATTAAACAACCTGCAGTTCACATTCCGCCAATCCGGAAAGAAAATGGTACATGGGCAAGAAGTAATGAAGACAAAGCCCAAACATTTGCCGAGCATTTCGAGAAAGTCTTTCAACCATACGCAACAGAAAGCACTCCAAGAAATGGAGAATCTGAAATAGATATGTTTCTGGCATCGCCATTTCAGATGTCTCTTCCTATTTTACCAATATCACCAAAAGAAATTGCTACACTCATTAACAACGAAATAAAACCGAAAAAGACTCCAGGATACGATCTAATAAGGGGAAAAATACTAAAAGAACTTCCAAAGAAAGGGATCTTGTTTCTGGCCATCATCTTTAATGCAAT
The DNA here is from genome assembly GCA_018845635.1 of Nicrophorus orbicollis. NCBI lineage: Eukaryota > Metazoa > Arthropoda > Insecta > Coleoptera > Silphidae > Nicrophorus > Nicrophorus orbicollis. The sequence continues at coordinate 455,747 of JAFMTC010000181.1, forward strand.
TTTACGAACTGGACACTTCCCCTCTCAATGGAAAGTAGCACAAATTATCTTAATTCCCAAGCCAGGAAAGGCTCCAGAAGATATAAAATCATATAGACCCATAAGCCTACTTCCTATTATATCAAAGGTATTTGAAAAGTTATTAATGAGTAGACTAAAAATTATCATAAGAAACAACGATCTAATACCGAGTCATCAATTTGGATTTCCCGATCAACACAGCACCATAGAACAAGTTAATAGAATTGTTAATATAATAAGGCAGGATCTGGAAGAAAAGCGCTATTGCTCTGGAGCATTCTTAGATGTATCGCAAGCGTTCGATAAAGTGTGGCATACAGGAATATATTATACATTAAAGAAGGCTCTACCATACAACTTTTACAAAATATTAAATTCGTACTTGACAGGAAGATTATTTCAAGTGAAAGTGTTCGATGCAGTAACAGATTTGCATCCAATCAAATCAGGTGTACCACAAGGAAGCGTATTGGGACCCCTTCTGTATATATTATACACTGCAGATATGCCACTAACCGATAAAACAACTGTAGCAACATTTGCTGATGATACTGCAATATTATCTCGGATGCAGATGCAGCACGTGCATCATATCACCTGCAATATTATTTGAACTTAGTACAGGAATGGCTTCAAAAGTGGAGAATGAAGGTCAATGAATCAAAATCAGTGCATGTTACCTTCACCATGAGAAAAGACTACTGTCCACCAGTGACTATCAACGGAAAAATTATACCGACAGCTAATAAAGTTAAATATTTGGGTATGCATCTGGATAGAAGATTGATCTGGAAGGATCACATCCAAGCAAAAAGAGAACAACTTGAAATCAAGTTCAGGAAGCTGTACTGGCTACTACGTGAAGACTCACAAATTTCAAAAGAAAACAAGCTGTTGATTTATAAGGTAATCTTAAAACCAGTCTGGACCTATGGAATACAGCTGTGGGGAAGCACTAGCAAATCTAATATAGCTATTATACAAAGATACCAGTCGAAAAGCCTAAGAAGAATCATAGGAGCTCCATGGTACATTACAAACAGAAGAATACACGAGGATCTTCAAATAGAAACAGTGGAGGAAGCCATTATGAAATATAGTAGCAGATACCATAATAGTCTAGAAAAACATCCAAATGACTTAGCTATCAATATTCTTGATAATAGCTTAACAACGAACCGACTGAAGCGATGTAATTTACTGGATCTTCCAATGAGATTTAACATTTAAGTAGCAATTAAGGGAAAACCGCCAGTGGGCGCTATCCAATATTAAATTGTCATTTGTTAACCGTTAAACCATTTACTGAATGTTTTGTTATAAAATAGATTGTAAATAAAAACAGACGTTATACAAAAAAAAAATCTAATTTAAAAACCGTGAAAGTGGTTATGGACTTAGATGTATTTTGAAAATAGCGTAAATGAAAAATCGTATTAATAAAGTAAGAGACAAGTGTATTCAATTTATTGAAAATAATAACATATTTTTATTGATTGTCTGATATAATTTATATGAAGTCAAAGGCAAATTCAACATGCATTTGTTTTGATTAAATTCGCTGTATGCAGTGCGCATGGTACTTATTACGCCAAAAGGTTTCACGCTTAATTGAAGAATAAGCGTCTAAAAATAGTTTGATTGTGCCGCGTAATATCTATATTGGAATACCACCGATTGCATGAATAGAATTGTTTGCTTTTTACGTATTTTTAAACATATTCAATTACGCAGTAACATAGTTGGTTATATAAAACTATTTAAATTTATATAAATATACACAATAATATTTTTTTATTAAAAAACTGGTCAATGGGCTATTACCTATCTTTCGGCCCATGAATATTGCTAATTATTATTACATCGGATTTGTACATTATGAGAATTAGTCATTTTGCAACGATAGTTACAATCTATTCATTTGGATATTTTGTAAATCGCCACGTCATTGCAGACACTTGTTTGGAACTGTTGCTCATTCACATCGAATTCCATGTAGACTATTTTTATTAGGAATCCAGAGCTTCAGTATAGAAGCGCTAAAAATGGTATGAAACAAACCATAAAATGCTGTTTTGAGTGGAGCTATGAGTCGTCTTTTTAATAAATATTGATGAAAATATTGTTTAATTATTCAATATTTTAAATTGCAAATATTAATGAAGTATTTATTTTTTAAATGTTTATAATTATCAGATGAAAATGTGCAGTATTTATAATTAATTGAATATTGATGAATATTCGTTTACTTTGTTTTCTATATTCTAGCGAATTGCGTATTATTTGTGAGTAAATCTTCGGAAATAATAGAATTATTTAAGCTCAATTATACAAAGAACGTTAAAAAAGTACACCCATACCTTGCTATACGGCCGCTCTTTATACGGCATTTCGCTATAACGGACCTCTTCAATTAAGGCACGTTTTCAATTTACGGCCTAAAATGTTTCGCTATAACGGCAAAAAAAACTTTTTTTCATATCGATATATCTACATGTTGCCAATCTTATGTAAGTGCAATAATTTATTCCTTGTACGGCTTTTCGTTTTGCGGCCAAGTTTCGTGGAACATATCTAGGCTGTAAAGCGAGGTATGGGTGTATAATGAAATATATTGGGTTGGCTAGAATGAAATGTCGATTTTGGTCTGACAACTTTTTGATAACACGATCATATAACTTCTGCCCCTTATCATCAAAAAAAATATGCGCATTAGATTATATTATGTGATTTCTAAATGCATTTAAATATTATATTATAAAATTTATTGTAATAAATTACATATTAATTACATTAGTTCTTTACAAATACATAATAGTTTCACACGAAGTGAGTAATATCTTAAATTCGCAATTGTATATTAATCTTGAAATCAGTATCAATGCTATAATATGTTAATTACTACAATTAGTAACACTGTATCAACGTATGTAACTGGTATTATTAATTATTTAGTACATTTGATTGGCACGTTATACATTGATGTTAATTAGTCTGCTTGGTTAGACTATATCCATCACCTTAACATTAATTAGTTGTTTAGTACTTTAATTCTGGATGGTACAAATTGACGCAATTAACGTGAAAGTAATAATATTAATTATTATATTGTATCAGCCACATAAATTAACAAAATTAATTGTAATAATTACAAACATAAAAGTTTATGTATGTGAAAAGTTGTATAATAATTAATAATATAATAGATAATTGTGTAAAAATGTACATTAATAAGTATTAAAAATATGTATAATTATTAAATTTAATATGAAAAAACATACGTTTACGTTTTATTAGTTATTTATAAAAAAAAAATAAACATTCGCAGAAAAAATCTTATGGTTTGCATGAAATCTTCCTGGAAAACATTAACTATTACTATTTATTTTGTTTAATTTATTATATATTTATTTAACTACATATCCTATAAAATTTGTTAAACATTTAATATTTTTTGATATTAAATTTGGTGATTTTTTTAAATTCAATATAATCATTTATGAAAACAACTTTTAACTCAAATGCAGAGAAAATAAAATAGATTTTTTTTAGTTTCGAGTTATAATTCTGTAGTATACACACTTATAGAAAATAGAAAATACTTGTCTTACACCTTTGTTTTAAATAATGCATTATTTCATAAATCTACTATCAAAACTTTTGTATCAAATATTTCATTTCAATAGAATTAATAGGGCAGAAAGACCTATGGTCTATAGTATATAGTAATTGTGTTCTGTTTTTTTTGTTTACTGTATATTTGCATTATTTAGATATGTATTTTTTCATCTAGTTGCAATAAATTTGATATATATAATTAATAAAATTATTAATCAATTAAATGGATGAGCTAGGTTATAGATTTTTGTTGCAAATTTGATATATTATACATATCATGTTTCCTTTGATAATTATTAATAACTTTAATACATGTTTATGTTTTTTTTTGTACTTATTTTATTTCTAGACATTTCATTAATGTAATATGTTAATTAGCACATATGATTCACATTTATGTAGTAACACGGTACAAATTGATACAATGTTGATATTTTATTATGTTTGAAGCATAAACTTTATTATAATTATGCACACTCGTATTACTTGGGATATGTATGCTATTTTCAAGGAGCTAATGAAGTATCAAGGTTTCGTCCCCGTGATTACGCAAGTAAACTTTGCATAACAGCATAAAGTCCTTAATTAAAACCGTAATTGTTAATAAAACTATTAGACGCGAGTTCCTTGTACAAATTGACATACTCGTATAAGAAGCTCGACCGGATCCCAGTAAATTAAATTTGTTTCCAAAACTTAATAATCCGTCCTTGCTTGTTGGCAATTTTAAGGTAGCAAAAGTATTCTGAAAGCCAGCAAACTTTGCCATAATTACTGTTCAGCCTCCGAAAACGGTTCGCCGACATTTTTTAAGTAAGTAATTAAATTTGAATTCCGCTCAATTATGTTGATTGATTTAATGTTAGTCACACTAATGAGAACGGAATCCTTTGGGCAATCTTCGTCGGTCGAGATGGTCGCACTTACCGATATTTGCTGCCTGCAGTGAATTAAGTTTTGATTAAAAGACAAACTAACCTTGGCCATAGGATAAGAGCGAGTGCTCTAGCTGCAATTTGCATCCAATTTATCTGTGTACATGCGAGTTTAGGTCGGGGAATATGTTGTTGGTAGAAGATGGTTTGGCTTCGCTCGGCTTGGAGAGCTTAGGGATGGCAATTAGCCGATGAGACTTCGGGTGACACAATCTCTCCCTCTCTCTCTTACATAATCCGAGCATTTCTCTCTCTCTCTCATACACACTCACACGTATATAATGCATACATGCGCCCACAAAGAGGCAACACAAGAGGTTCCAAATCCAACTAATTTCCATGCAAATTTCCTGTTCCCGTTGAAAACTCAGTGGCCTCCTTCGCTGACACAAAACGAATACACTGCAATTCGAGTATAATAGAACGTTTTGCTTTTTTTTTCTTTCTATGTCATTGCGAGGAGAATAAAGTTTCTTCATATTATTTTCAATAATAAATCTTGCATAACATCTGGAGCGATTTATATTCGTAATTTCAGAATAATTAAATTAAATAGAACACCAACACCACCCGGTGTTCGTTTCGGAACTTATTGAGCGACTTCTTAAGAAAGTTAAGCAACACATGTCTACTTTTTGGATAGATGACAGATAAATTTCACACAAAAGCATCGGTTATTTGTATGTTTTTTATCAAATTAAATTATTTTGTAACAAAAAAAATCAAAGCATCACTATTTGCTTAATTCGTCATATTTCAATTATTAGTATCTTAGTAGATCAGAATTAACATAGAAATTATAAAAATTCTAATAAAATTTTAACTTTATTTTTTTTATTATCCTTATTCTGAAATAATTGAGAATTAGTTTCATCAATATTTTTTACACTTTTAAAAATAATATTAGTTATTATTTTTTTCGATTACTTGAAGAACAATTGCTATCTACAGCTCTAGTTTTAACATAATGGAATAAAAAGAAAAATGTACAAATTGAAGATTGACCCTTCTACCAAACTCCAGTAATAACCAAAAACAAGGTGTAAAATGGAGCACCACATTCGCATGAATGACGTGGTTTGAACCGTTTTATTATTTAGAAACTATTGCAATGTAATAATAATTATATTTATTGTAATAGTTACATGAACATATATAAAACTGAAGGCATACATTAATAATAATTAATTAAAAATAGGGGGTTACGATGTCATTTTCTGAGATTGTTAATATTTTAAACATATAATTTATCATAATTATTATTATTGGAATATTAAATAATAAAAAAGAAACTTGCATTATTATATTCTTTAAAAGATAATTTCTTTAAGCCCCAATTGGAAACCAAAAAAGAAACATTATATAACTTGTATACTTTCAATATTGTTAAAGTTGAAAACGTACGAAACAAAGTGAATTGAGGTGAGCTTCATCCATTTGCCTTGCGCTACATAATTTCAGCATTAAAGCATACCCATCTGTTACCTGTCGAAAGTATATGAAACTAGCTGAACGGGAAAACTTCATTTTCCGCAGGAGTAATCGAAAAAGTTTGCAAATTGATATAGCAATTAAGCATCGTATATTTTATTTTCTCTTTGTATATATTAAGCATACTCGTCGAATGTGCATGTTTTAATTTTAATTCAATACGCATATTGTTCTGTTTTTTTTTTTCGTTTAATACAATAACATTTTGCGCTGTGATTTCAATGATGCGCTCTGCTCTATATGTAAATATAGACAAGTTTGTTCAGCCCACGGGAATATCGCTCAATGGATTTTGTATGTATTCCCAAATACATACGCAAAATTGACAATGTACATGGTTTCATGAAAGATTTAATTCAGTTTAAATTATTATTTTTCGTATTATTGTTATTTGGTTTTCAGTTTATACTACTGGAAAATAAATATGATTCCTTTATGCCTAAACCTTTTTGTCTTCCAAACAAACTGGAAGCACTTATTGAAGCATCATTTAAAAATATAATTGTATTATTTTTATGTTAGGGTTAGTTTTTTCACAAGTATAGTAAATTGTTATGTAAAAGGAATTATTTAAGTAAGAGTCAAGTACTTACATTGTTTGTACCAAATTACTTGATAAACTGAAAGTAAAGACAAAAAATAAATACACATGCACAATTTGTAAGCTAATTAATGCTTTATTTATGGTTAGTTCCCTAGTTTTGCTTTAATTTAACATAATTCAATATTTTCACTTTGTTATTTTGCTTACATTAGAACATGTTGCAAAAGACTTGGATATACGACATGAAGCTGAAAACAAAAGTAAAATTTTGATGAATCGTTTCAACAACAAAGTCATGTTGAAATTAAGGCATCAATGAAATTACAAAAAAAATAGAAAGGTCCTCTGCAGAAAGTTAATCTTTCATTACAATTGTAATTTATATATCTATACTCGTCTGCTAAAAGAACTATCCAAAACATGAACTCATATCACTAAATCTTATTTACACTTCTCTTAATTGGTTGTCAAAGGAAATGTTGCTGGCCGACTTTTTGTTGAAATAATGAATGAGTTTATGAATGAGACATGAGTTTATGACACACTTTAGTGATGGATCCAAACAGTAGCTTATTTATCTGTTATTTTAGATCAGGTTAACAAAGTAAAATTTAATATATCATTTACTCTCGAGATATTATCCAGGGCTTTATATTAAACCTGCAAAACTAAGATACAGCGCCGTAAAGTCAATCTTGGAATATTTTCCATGTTTGAACACCTTTGTTCTAAGACTCAATAATCAAAGATGGGAATTGTTGATAATCTAAGAGAGGCAATTAATGAGCCCTTGAATCTGAAATTCAATGTTATTTCCTACGAGAATCAACGAATCTTTAGATGTTACCGACATTCCTTATGAAGTACAAGATTTTCAGAGTGATATATTTCAGTAAAAATCGCTATCTCAATTTTGCTGTGCTATGCGTTATTCGTATCCTAGAGTTTCCATGCTTTCTTTTCGAATTAATTAGTATCATTTGTTTCTACGTACCTCCGCGAAAGTGGATTTACAACTATATTTGTCTAAGCCATTCTTACATTGATCAATATCACCGATGAGAACTCAAAAACCAGTGAAGTAGAGACTAGTTCAGTTTATTGTCTATATGAAAACGAATGACTATCAATATATGTTGAAAAGTGATATGCACTACTCATTACTCGACAAGTTACTTAATAAACATAAAATAATCTGTAGCCGCTTTAAAGACATAAAAGCCGAAGCCAATATCGTTCGCATTTAAAACACGCTTTATCCGCAAAGTCACACAACGTTGTTATTCATAGCCTTTTTTCAACGTAGTGTGTATACATTTTATCTTCGCTTTCGCTGTAGACTTTTTACGGCCTTACGCTGAGTATATTAACTCACGCAACGCGGCGTACGTAATCGTATGTATATGTGCACGAATATATGCGTGTGTCTGTATACAGTTATGGCAGGAAGTCACTATTTGAATTCGCTCAGAGGTCCCAACGCGCGAACGCGGAGAAACTTTAATATTAATAAAGTTCAAGTTTATCTTTGGCAAACACACTTCGCCTCCCCGGATGTTCTTTTCGGTATGCCACGGCACGTACTCCTTGTACAGAACAAATGAGCATCGGCAAAAACGTTCAGGATGCTGGGATTCAAATATCCAGTAAAGTGCGGAGAACGGTTCCAAGATGCCGTTACGTAACTCCCGACCGCTGCTACGGCTTTGCGGAATGAAGGAGGAAGAGAAAGAAATGATAGTAGCGGTGGTAGACAGACAGACGAAGAATAATAAGAAACGGACATTTTAATAAATAAACACGGAGAGTTATCACGTATTCGTGATCGAAATGATCATGTAAGCAGTTCGTTTTGCTTCGAAGTTCTTTCCTCGTTTCCGGCTTCACTTTTTTTCTCCTGATCGAATTTATGAACGGCAAAGAAGAGTTCGCTTATAATTTCAATGAAGACGAAATGAACTTATCGTTAAGTTCGTTAGTTCGAATTTGGGGTGATCCTATTCTACGAATCAAATTTACTCCACCTTTCGTTATTGGATTTGATATTCTTTGCTGTTCATCCAATAAAAAAGAATGAATGTCATTAATAAAATGTTATGAAACGCGAACCGTTTATCTATAACTTAAAAAAAACTAATATATTAAAAAAGGAGTAATGACTGCGATCAGTAGTCCTTTGTAACAGTCTATTTTTAAATTTGTTTCATTGTTATTGTTGTATAATCTGTTATTTTTTGTCTGTTTATGACTTTTGCAATACAAATTGTAATTATATATAATTTAATGTTGATGTGGACTGACATTTCTACATATGTTCATTTTCGGGTTTATCCTGGTTCCAACTTCACTACGATTTTCAGGTGCGGTATTTAAATAACCGGCGCCACTTCTTTCTATAGTGAAAGAACAAACTTTATATTTATTAATAATCATGAAAACGGCCAGGAAATTAGCTCTTTAGGCCTGGTTGAAGTGTGGTGCATCATTCATTAACTAATCTCTCCTTTACTATGACTCCTCTCTTACATTTTTCTTTACACATATAAGAATATTTTATCTTTTGTAACTTTATTTGTTTGTATAAACGATGAAAGGTATTATTTTGAAATTTTACAGATGGACAATGTTTTAAATAGTAAATTTAACAGTTTTTTTATGAAAATTCAAAACATTTTAATTTCATAGACAAGTTGAGATTTCAAAAAGCCGGTTTTTGTAACCTAATTGTTTTCATTAAAATTGATATCTATTAAAACATATTTTTTATACTTTTAATGGATTATAATAACCAAAATTGTATACTTTGTAATGATAAAATTTAGATTATGATATATATAATAATGTCATAATACTACTACTAAAATATCATACGGGAAATTATCCCATTTTGGATAGATTTATCGATTTTCAAACCAATCCCTTCAAATTATGACCATAATCAAATTATCCATAAAAAATCCAATTTAAGATCAACGTCCGACAAACAAGCAACAAAATATATTTCGAGGATGTTATAATATAATAATAAAGTAGCTTCAAAGAAATAGAAAAGAAGGTTTTCAGTATCGATTTTATTTCTTTCATATTTTGTTAAGTAATAATTTGTTTTAAAATTTTACTTTCTTTACCTAGTAAATATGTGAATATTCAGTTAGACAATTCTTTTAAAATAAAATAAAATAAGTTTATTTTTTATCATTTTTTGTTAGCTGTTTAGTCCAGTTTCAGTGGGTTTAGGATATTGTCCTAAGCTATTACCAGGACTATGCGAGGTACGGTTGTATTGCATTGAAGAATATATGAGATGTAAAATAAATATATATTATAGTCAATAGTAATGTGGTTCGACCAATACAAACATATTTAATTATTTTAAAAACAATCTATCGTCGATAATATAAATTTAAATTTGCTTTGAAATACAGATATTACTACTAATGTACCGTTCGTACTAAACCACAGTAACACTTAAATCGATTAATGCGTTTAAAGTAGAAAAAAGTATTTTTGAAACGAAAAAGGTTTTTGCTGGAAACTCTGTTCAACCGTAGAAACGGTAATAAATGCGCTCGTTCATAACATAGGATAATAACTGTAGGTTGAAAGACTTGCAATTAGATCCAATTAAAGCTTTAATTCCCTGCAAATAATAATTAAATAACGCTAATCTCTGGACGGACTGTAAACGTAATGCAGACAAACCTCTAATCGGAATGGCAATAATGGGAATACATAAAACGCAAAGTAGTGTGCATTAATATCGTTATTGCCATTATTATTATAATATCGTTGCATTGTTCTTTGAGCGAAGCCCTGTGAACCATCAAAAGACAATGCTAACACACTGAACTACTTATCCGCGATCTATTATCGCGGATTATATGCAAATAGCAGTCCTTGACGTGTAATTGTAAACAAGTTACCTTATTATCTAATTGTTGTTTCCACTTCCACGCACTCATATGAATCACACGTAGTTGTGGAATAAAACAAAGAAAAACACAATGTAATAATAAACTAAACTTTCATAGTAGAAGTGATTGGAAATGATGAAATTATAACAATATTATTTTAGATGTTGCGATATCTGGTTATTTGATGGTTTTTGAAGAACGTGTTAACATATTTTATGGTAATAAAGTACCCGAGTCGCTGGAACTGACTTTTCAATTTACATTTGACTTGCAAACCTCCAATGGAAAAGGATAAGTTTTATATAAATAGTATGTGCGTTTCGTGAAATCACACCAGGAAAGAATAACATGTTTTCAATGCATTGATTTTCTGAAAATGTAAAACATATTAATTTTCCTAGCGAGTTTATGCAATAATCATTAATTTTGTTTTCCTTGAATAATAAGAACATGCAAATCGCATTTCCCCGAAGATCCTACGTGTAAGATTGTATTCTTCTGTAATTTAATATGCAACATTCGTATATTTGATTGTGATTTGAAAATTAATTAACTCTATGACAGGTTAATTGTTATTTAATTTATTTCAATCGGATTTTACGCTGTGCAATATCTTTTTTGTCCTGTGATTTGCAAATTCAATTATGATTAGTTAAATATAATATTTTAAAAAATATATTAAAATGTAATTTTAATATTTTTTCGTATGCACTTTAAAATATGCAAATTGAGTAATTAGAAAACTAATTAAATCCATCATCATTTGTTTACCTCTTTAATGGAGCCTCGATGCATATTTTATCATATAATTACTATTTATGAAATAGTAAACATTCAATTATTCTCAGCTAGTTAGTATGTGATTTTATTAAAATAATCTATTAATTTATACAAAATTTATAATAAGTTATATTTTACATAAATGGCAGATCTCGTATTGCAATTTTCTTCTAAACTCGTAAACCAAGGTTCCCTTGTACTTATAGAATTAAAGAACAGTGGTATCTCGATATACGAGTGTCCTAATATACGTGTGTTTTGAGATACGAGCCGCCGAGCGAGCGATATGTTGCTTTGAGATGAGAGCAAGATTTGAGATACGAGGAATCGCACACTACACCGAGGCACACGACACCAACAGTTTCTCCTACCTCAGACTAGACCTTTGAGATACGAGCAATTTGACATACAAGCAAGGTTACGGAACTAATTAAACTCGTATGTCGAGGTACCAGTGTATGTAAATATTTTAATTAACATTAAATATGAAACAGCAATTTGTTTAAATGTAGTCTGGAGCTAATTAATAGGACAGTGCAAGTGCGGCTATTAATGTATAAGTAGTCTGTAGCTTATTAATAATTAGGTTTATACAATGTCAATATCCTAAAGCAATACCAATGTAATGTAAGAAGTGATAAAATTTAACTTTCCATGAGAATATTACCTTTGTAATTTGTTACAATCATCAATAAAATATCTCTTTAACTAATATTCTATTAATTAGAAGTAAAGTATAATGTTTCATTTTAACTCTTTGAGAATAATTTAACGTGTACTGTTGAAATTTAAACCATAATTTTTAATATCGTTATTACCATTATTAAAATAATATTGTTGCATTGTTCTTTGAGTGAAGCCTTGTGAACCATCATAGGACAATGCTAACACATTGAACGCTGAAAATTTTGAAATATTAATAGAAAATTTAAGTTTCATAATTTCTACATAACGGCTCGTTCTAAAAAGAATAGTGATTTGTTTCTAAAAGCTTCATAATTAGCTTAATAGTAAAAATGGCTATTAACCATAGGTCTTTCTACTCATAATATTAATTATTTCAGAAAAATTGTTTAATGTATTATGTCGATAGGAAAATAATTTCATTTTTATTTTCATGTAATTGTACAACTATTTTGTAATATGATCGAGAATGGTAGAATTTGTTCTCGTAGCATATTCATGTATTGTTAACCAGAGACTTTCTTTAACCAATGCTTTTATTTTGTCTTTATCAATATAAACTGGTTTCTCAGAAAGTGTTAATGTTTAATTGTCTATATTTGATGACATTAAAAAACGGTAGTCGGAAAACTAAGAATATGAAAAAACAGAACAGTGGAAATACATAATTGTAACATTTTTAATTTGATTTATGTTATGTATATTTGTCTTCGAGAAACGTGTTTTTTTTCTGTTTTCAGTTTCGTCCTGTACTGTTTTTTTACCTATTTTGTTATTACTTGTACTGATTTTTCAGGGATCTTAAAAACAAGTGCACATAATTATATTTTTAACTTAAAACGATCGAATAAAACCATTATTATGTGATTAATCAAATTCACGAGAGAATTAAATTTTTAAAACATTTCTAACATTGGTATCAACGGTTGGATTTTGAGAAAATAAGAGTCAAATTCTTCATTTCATTGTGTTATATTTAAAAAAAGATAGATATGTTTTCAGTTACTCATGTAAAAAAATAATTTCGGAGAAACTACAAGAAATCAAGTTATTTGCACGTAATGGAGTAACCTTCAAATATCAGTTGTTACTTTATTGTGACAATTTGGATGCGATTATATAAAGTTGAGAAAATAACGAAATTACTTTCATAACAACACAATAATTGTATTATTTAAGTTATAAAAGTGATATTTGATAAAAAAAAACTGGTTAAATTTCAGCTTTCGAGAACCAATTTCTAATTAAGCTTGATGAGAAAATATAATTTGAATAAAAATGATCTAAGTTTGAAAAAACGCCCTTATCTGTTGTATTTAATAGTAATATATGTCAATCGTTTAATAAAAACTATGCCTTAAACTATATAATATTTTTATCTGTATTCAATATCAAATTTAATTAGTAAAATTAATCAAAAATTATTGTTATAATATATTATTATCATATACATCAATTGTTACAATAAATGTTATTTTATAAAAATATGTGAGTAAGAAATTGATCATATTTTGTTCATAATTTGAAATGCTAAAAAGGTGACAATGTCTGTATAAAATAATTACATTGTGAGCAGAATAAGTGAGTGGATGTAAAAGATAATAGAGTAGCAGCAAAAGAAATTGAATCTTTCCAAAGAGTGAATTGATTCAATGAAGTGTCGCGGTTTTATATGTACATAAATAATGAAGAATCGAGCGAAGGGGTCCTTTTCTGTCGGTTATTGCTTATATGTGTGGAAGGGAAAAAGGCAATCGATTCTTCCAGCCCGGAGCGAGGAGCCGAACGAGGTTGGTAGGGCTGGTAGTTTTCTAAATCTGCAAGTTATCACGAATGTGTGGCGTCGGGTCCTCGTCGAATCCTTTCTCAATGCATCTCCAGACTAGCAGGACTAGATTTATGGCGCAGTCACTTATCCATACCGCCGCAGGCCGCCAACCGCCGCAGAACCGACAAAAATCCCCAGGCCGATGATCCATCTAACACTTTTTAAATCTCGAAGCCCCCTTAACTTTTCCAACCCATCACACGTAGTTTTACAAGCATCCCTTTGCCTTTCTCTCCCTCTCTCTCTCTTACTCCTTTCTTTCGTCCACTCGTTTCATGTTTTTAGTCTGTTCCTCTTACTTGTTGGAAACTTTGATTTAACCAGACCGAATCGCAATAAATCACGTCCTCTCCTCCCAATACATTTTTTTTGTATTATTTTCAACCTCGCATATTTCATACAGTTCGCATGGTGGATTATTGGAAACGGCAGGGGATTACCAGTTTCGAAAAGAACGGACGGAAAAACAAATTACGAGATTAGAGATTTACGCAAAAAGCCCGGCCGCCCGAAGCGTTACGTAATCTCGCGTTTATTTATTTTTATTCGTTTATGTTTCCGCCGTTTTTTTTTCTTCTTGTCGTTCGTCGCGTTAATTATTTATTGATTTTCCTATCGCAATCTGCGCGCTAATCAAACGCCGCATTAAACTCAATCTCAGTCTAATTAAATTTAATACTTTGATTTGTTGCTGCACCATTTTTTCTCTCTCAACTTTATTTCTTATTCACAGAGTAAACGAAATTAAATATAACTATATCCCATCCGGTCACATAGTCGAACATCTTTTCGGCTTCCGTTGAAACTCAATAGCACACATTTCCTGTTGCTAACTGACACATTTGACTTGCCCAACATTAATCACTCCTGCGCACATTTATGCGGTTAACCCCGAATTATCATGAATTTGCACATGTATTTTTCAGATTTACTTAAAAAGGCAGAAAGTTACATAATCTCTATAAAGATATAATAAAATAGCGGTTATAGCAGGTATTTTGTTAACAATTACTTTATTTTTTCATAATTTACTATAATTATTTTAAAAGACTGCAGTTAATAACTTTTTGCAATTTTTATATTTTGTTCATTTGATAGTTATAATATTTATTTCAATTAAATTATAATTATTGCTAAGTAATTTGTTCAAAGATTCGTAAAATCCGAAACAATGTAATATGCTCAACTGAATAATATAATCCTTATAAATGATATATTTAGTAAGTTAATCACCAACAAAACCGCATTGATAAAAAGAGATAAACACTTATTTTAACTTAATTATCTATAAAATATACAATAATTAATTTAATTGCATTGTAAACTTCTATTCTGTCACTGTACACTAACTTACAGTGAAAACAAGGTTTTCAAACATAATTTGTTCATAAAATTTGTTTTGAAACCAAAGTAGTTGAAACAAAAAGTAGTTTAAAGTTGAATAATTCATACATTGTTTAATTAAGTATATTCAATCTTATATAGTGCACTCCGGGCGTTTACCAAGCTTAGGCATCCGAACAATCTAATATACAACCCTGGTAAAGAACTACTTTATGAACAAAGCAATTTTTTACTCATTTTGTAATGCTTAGGTCTGCTGTTTAGAAAATTTTGTCCAGCCCTTCCAATCTCGATCGGTGTTACGTTTTTGGGGGGGGTCGGAGGTCGATCTGGCTTCCGATTTCCCGATCGAACTCTTTACGAGCACATTTTGGCAGCAATTGAACTTCCGCTTAAATTTTGGTGTTTTTTTTTTCTAAATCATATTTTGCACTTTAGTTTTATTTTCCGGGCAAAAAGACCTATGGTCTATGTATTTCCATTATTTTCAGTTTGTATTTTTCTTGTGGTTGTTGCAATTATTATTATTCTTATATAGTGTATAACAAGATCGTACTTGCTGAATCGGGTTGCGGGATTTAAATAAATCTGCACCACTTCTCTTTTGAGATTAAAGAAGAAACTATTATTTATTCATATAAAGCAAATACGGCCTGGCACTTAACCCTTAAATCCTAGTTGAAGGGCCATATATCTGGCTTCTTCACCCCGTAGCCTTTGGCTATCAAAAAGATAGTTTAACCACTACCGTCTTCATTGAATTGAACTCAACCCTTTGCTCTCTATTTTATCACGGCTCTACATTTTTTCTCCAAATATAAATATTTTAAACTTTACCACGTTACAAGTGAATGGAAAGACTGCGATTTGCTGTAACTTTTATTGTATGTTTTATTTGTTTCATTATTATTATATAAACCTCTTTTGTTGCAATAAATAGTGTTATTATTCTTATATAATATAAGCAACTACAAAAAATTAACAAAATAAATCTTCGCTAAAAGATTGATTCATTAGCACGCCATAGTGGCGTATTTTAAATTGGGTTGGTTGTCACATGTCACATATATTTATATTTACCATAACAATTCCAACAATATTTAATTAAAAGGTACTAAAGAGTTTAATATTTGCGACTACCAACCCCGGTATTCCCTACTTAGTTACTAGTTTTGAATGCAGTTTTAATTTACATTCACATGAACATAATAAACACCCATTATTTTTCACTCAGCACTGACCAGTGTTATAGAATCTAAGTTATCCAACTAAAAAACATGTTTTTCATAAAAAACAGTTTAAAGTTAGATATCCGTTCTCAAAGCACATGCAATTGGTTAAATATATACATAATCTTAAACATATTTATCTCAACCAATTTTCTTGATGGGGTACCAAAATTCTCTTCGAAAATGATTTTTTAAAATTTTGTTTGAACACCGAATGTTCACTGTTTTTCGAAAACCTAATTAGCTTTTAGTTTGTTCATTTAAGTGATAATTAAAAATACAAAAAATACTCAAAATGTTTGTAATAAATATATTTTATTATACAAAAGACAATCCAATACTTCATAAAATAATTTTCATTTATTCAGCACCATAAAATATCACGTTAATTTAAACTATTGTCAGTATTCTTGGAATGTATAATTTTGAAAGTCATTCAATTTAGTTTTTGAATATATGTCGAATCGGTATGTGCATATTTTCAATGCGAATTCACGTATTTTGCGAAAACCGATGACAACAAATGGAATTCACCCGTTTTCACTATAACAAAAAATACAATTTCTGATGTCTCGTTTTATTTTGCTGTGGAGAATTACTGTTTTATATTGGAATTCTTTCTATGCATGTATGAATAAACTGAAAATCGTTATTAACTGAAGTGACAATTTCTTTCGATTATTTAAAAATAAAACGAATCTATAAATCTATTAACTATTGAAAAATTTACTTAATATTTGTGTTATTTTATTGAAATATTAAATATTTATTAGTAATTATTAATAATAATAAATATGTAGAAATTTAAAAAAAATACAACATTTATTGCAACGGTCACAAACTGACAAAAAACAATAATAATAGAATGAAACAAATTAAAAAAACTGTTACAACTGTTGAAAAGTACTATTCATCGCAGTCTTTCCGCCCTAATAATTAATATTTTATTCATTATAACAGTAACATTAACAGATAAAAAATATATTCATTCAAGCTTGCTATTGAAAAAGAAAAAGTCCGTGCAAAAAGAACTCGGTCGATAGCCCTTTGTGGCTTATAAATATATTTATTATTTCAAAAAACATCAATTAGTATAAAGATATTTCCAAGCAAGAGTACAGATAGTACCTTAATAGTACGGATTTTCGAATTATGAAATGCTTTGTAAAATGATCGTTAAAATAGATTATTATAATATTTTACTTTACGGAAAGGCTTAGATCACATGACTAATAAAGATTATTGTTTTTCTATTATATTGTAAATTGGTCTTAAATTAAAGTATATTTAAAGTCTACATAATGAAAATATTTCCGAAAAATTTCTCGCTGCAGAATCTCTTATATAAACGAACGCTGTACGGGTTACAATTTCAGCCTGTTTTAATTAATAACTAAATTTCATGTTGCACATCTGATGTAAAATTTTATTAAAAATTCAGCGAAATATAGTAGCAGAATATACACTTTATTAGCTGTAAATTTTTCATCATAACCAAGTTTGTTCCATAATATCAAGAAATATTTGCATTCCAGAAAATATTTCACTTCTGTTTTTTTTTTAAGAAGATGAGTAATTTTATTATTCAACAGATTTTTTTCTGAAATTAATAATTATATTCTATTTTCATTGCAAATGTCCTTATTTATAAACAAATTATGAAAAAAAAAAATAATCCAAAACTCAGTAAAATAGTATGACTTTTTTTAAATTTTAATTAATATTTTTGCAATGAAAGTTTTTATATTATTTATGAAATAATACTTAAAATTATGATTGCGTTCTATACCAAACAGATAAAAGTTGACTCTTTGCTTCGAAAAGTTTGCCAACGTCTGATTTAAAGTAACGATTTAAATGAAAATTTATTGAATTTTTCATAAATGTGATCACTAAAATAAGTATATGTTCTTTTGATATGAAATTAATCAATATTGGTATGAAAAATGTTGTCACCCAATGACTTGTTGTTATTAGTATTTTCATTAGTAATTTATATGTGTATAAATTTAAATATAATAAATTAAAGCAAATGTGATAAATATAATTTTATAAGGAATATGTTAATAAGATGTAATTTCAAGTAATTTTATTTTATAATATCGATGGAATGTTGAAAGCCATATTTCTGATTAACGATTCTATTTAAATACAAAATTCCTTGGGAAACGAAGAGCGGAATAAGCAGAATAACAGTTAATTAAGCTTCATTTAAAAGCGCACTCCCCGCGCTCAAGCGTAAACGAAATTTAATCAATTTATGTAACCGCAGGGAATTTGTACGCATTGTATTAATGTCGGATCTTTCATGTTTTGCAGATGTGAGCTCAGAGCAGATGTTGATTCAGCGTCTGGCCGAGCTGCAGGTCAAGCTCCAGTATTTGGATACGATGTACAGGGCGAGGCAGGAGGACCTCCAGCAGTTGTCCCTGCACATAGACCAAATGGCCATGCCATCGTCTTTGGATGGGAATGGGACGGGTACGGGTCCAAGCAGCACGCTGAGACCGGAACTGCGTCAAATGGTCAGGAATATGTCGGGGATGAATGCAGCTCACGGTCTAAATCCTCCGGTGATGCTGCGACTGCCGTCATCCTTTCACTTCTTGCCGCATCTCCTAGATGATCCGAGCAGCTTACGTCTGGCATACCTGATGTCGAAAGGCAGGACAGGAGTTTCCGTGGTCCTGGGAATTCCAACAGTCCGCAGGGAGAAGCACACGTATCTCATGGAGACTTTACAGAGTTTGATTGACGGGATGAGCATGGATGAACGTGACGACGCGCTTCTAGTTATTTTCGTGGCAGAGGTAAACCAAGTAATCTTTATTAATAAATTCCTTACATCATCATTGATGTTTTTGTATATACTTATTTAAAATTTAATGTGATATTCGATGATTTTCAAGGAAGATATTCACATAATGACAAAATTATGTTTAAACAATACATTCAAGTTACGGTCATTGAACTTTGGATTGCAAATTATATTATTAGAAATACTAAAAGTAAAATAATAATTTAATGGACAAAATAATTTTAAAAAATAACAATACATCTAGCGTTTAATCATAAGCTTAATTGAGGAAAGTCCATTCTAAAGTGTAAAGAGAATAACAAGAAATATATTGATTTATATGAATAGAAATAGCAGAAAAGAATAATTAAATAAGATAAGTAATATAACGTTATTGTCTTTTTATTCTCATTATTGTAAAGATTTAGTCTGAAAATTTAGTAGATAAATTTCTTACAAATAACTCTATATAATTAATAATATATAAACTATACGTAACCAACAACAATAACAGGAGAATTCTAGAACGATTAAAAAATTAAGTTTTAGTATATAGATTTACATTAAGACCATTGAATCATATATTAATATAACATTAGTTAAACTTTTAGTTTGGAAAAAAAATTGCTTTTAAATAGTAGATTAATTAATAAATTAAAAAGAAACTTCTATAATAATTTCTTATTCGTGATCAAATTAAGTAAATAATTTGATAATAAGGCGATAAAAGTAAAAAAAAAACTAAGGATGTAATTTATGAAGTCTGCAAACATGGTACAAGAGATAATAAGCAACCATTATATAATTATACTTATATTCATTTTCAAAACTTTCTGCTGTTCCCTTAGATTGAAGAAAATGATGTTTGCGTGTCGAAAACCTTTGATTCGCTTTACGTCGGTGGTCTACAATCTGTTATCCAGATTCTAAACCATAACTTCTCGCATTAGCGAAGCACGTTTACTATACTATTTTACACATTTACACGGTAGGTTGCAAACACGTTGAATAATCCAAGGAAATATGGTGTGCCACAAGGTTGATGCTTTTTGCTGGTTATACCAACTTGCAGGGAAATCGATCATCTCTGAATCAATCGTACCATTAAGCCAGACGCGAACCGATAATTGGACTGGCCGCAGGATATCTGCTTTACTGCTTTTTAAGGATGCCTTGAGAATCTAAACGCTCATTTTAACTCCTGCAGCCCTGAATTATGCATACCCACTCCATCTCCTTCCAACTCGTCCAGTCTAAAACGTGTGCAAATACATCGAGCAACCGTTAGCTCAATACATGAATTGTAATTGATAGTTTGCTTTGGCACATTACAATTATTCCGTCGGACAGGACCTGCCTGTATTCGATTTTAATAACCGAGCAGATTTAATGCCGGCAACTCTTCTGCAACCTAAACTACCAACATTACTGCACCTGCCTTAATTGCAACCTGCTGCAAACGGTTCGGTTTTAAATAAACAGAAATATTTCGTAACTACAGTCCATATTATTTATCGGAAATTAAATTCACATGAGTCATTACAAATATAACATTGCATTTCATTATAAATATATGCAATTTACTTCTAGTATTTCATTATGTTGCATACACACCATTCCTAATATAAAACATACATTTATATCCAGGTTGGTATCATCTCCAAGATCGGTTAACAAGACGAATTTTGGCAAAAAGTGTTTTTGATCATGTTTTAATCTTAGAAATTTGAAATATATATGGAAGAGTTGTCATATGTAGACCGATCTTCTAATGAATACCGTATAAAAATATTTGACATGTATTCAAATGGTCGAAAATATCTAATTTAATTGTTAAATTATATAAAAACAGACAAGGCTGATGCAATATTTTCGAATTCTTAAATAACCATCGTCTATTTGAAATGATTTAAATTCACAAATATTTCATTTTCATTATCCTATACAATTAAAAAAAATCTTAGAAGTTACTTTTAAAATTTATGAACCATTTTCCGACAATTAGTGAGTTTCCTTAATTGTACTGGTTTGTAGTATCTTGTAGTATTATTTGAAATACTGCTTTAACAAGTCAATCTGTAATTAATGTATATTGCAACAAAATCCAGGGCTTCAAAATCCAAAGGATGCTAATCAAAATTTTCAATCAATTGATTGTCGTAATGATATTCAATACGTCCCAACAAGAGCAATTGTATACACATGAGGTATGTAGTTGGTATACTCAAAAACTTGAATGTTTCATGTGATGGATGG
This sequence comes from Nicrophorus orbicollis, assembly GCA_018845635.1. Lineage (NCBI taxonomy): Eukaryota > Metazoa > Arthropoda > Insecta > Coleoptera > Silphidae > Nicrophorus > Nicrophorus orbicollis. Next base: position 477,188 of record JAFMTC010000181.1, read on the forward strand.
TGTGAATACAGCTTTAATGGATAATATTTGAATCGGAATTTCACTTAAACAGCTATGATTGTTACGTAAATTACTATGCTTTTAGTGATCATATTTTTACCTTGGTTCCATTCACTCTTTCTCTCCGGCATTCCTTTCCAACTTGCACTATTCAAACCGCTGGCTACGCAATTCCATTTCTAGGTCGCATGCATTCTTTCTTCATTATTCACTCAATAAGTCCTATTTTTATAGTAAATTGATGCACAGTGGACTCGTTTCACATAACTTCCCACCAATAACATTACAGTGACAGCGATATTAATATAGATATCACTGTCATTGTCACTAGACACTAGATGTGTTATTTATTAGCAACAAATATAATTGCATAACAATAATACTTTTTATTTTTTTAATTAGTTTTGCGACGTTTTTAAGACAATGATTAAATGATTCTTTTAGAAGAAAAAATATATATATACTGTTTATATAATAATACCTCGTGTTGTGCGGTTTCTATCAGTCCAGATTTCCTATAATCCGGTTTGAAAATTTTGAAACACATTAAATGACAATACAAAAATTATTTTTCAAATCTCAGCAAAAAAGCAAAGTTAGTGCTTGTAGGTCTTTAACACACTTTTCTTGAGAATGAGAGTGTAATAGAATGGAGACCATTAGCTAATTAATAACAAGCATTTACATCACACGGCTGAAGAACCTTGTGATCTAAAACTAGATAGAACCAAATAAATAGTGTTTCTACTCTCACAACAACTATTTGTAAGATAAATTCTTTAATTAATTTAACAATTAGCAATTACATATTTAATAGGTGTTTTACAAATTGCCTCATTATTTTATAGAATGCCGAATTATCCGCATTGCCGCAAACATACATATTAATAAGAAGCGAACTATCTATTCTTCTATTAATTCGTCAAGCGCATGAAGCGGACATGGGTAATCAAAGCAACGATGTCTGTATACATAAGAATTCAAAAATTACTTTACCGTTTCTTTCGTGGGAAGATATGAGAAACAATATTATAATATATTGTAGACAGAAAGTACGTCGAGAAAACAAGTCTATCTCGAATTTAATGTCTGATTTTTTTTCCATAAGATTTAATCAATAATACTGTATGTTATGATATTGAAGTGATATAATTTCATTATTCCTTGTCAAGACCAAATCCGAAAGGCTCCGCCCTTTACTAATAATATAAGACATAGTTGATAATTCTGATAGATTGTTATAAATTTGTATGTGCAACATCAATCCAACTTTACATCACATTTTCTAAAAGTAAAATTATCTTTGATTAGGACGAAGAGTTAGTTAATTCTAATAACTTATAGTTAAATGAAAGAGAAAATTAAAGTATTTTACAATAAACATTTTAGCAATAGCTTTTTACCTACGAAAAAGAAGTTACGAAGTAATATCATGGAATACATCCTAGTTGTTAATCGAGATTCAAGTGTAACATTAACTTATATTTAGTATTTCAAATATTCATTAAAATCTAAATTTTCTGTATTTAAAAATTACTTAACCATAACTATTCGTTACATTCATAGAAACAATTTCCCAAGGAACTATAATGTAATTTTAAGCGAATCCACAATTATGAAAATAACTACGGATTTAGCATAAATTTCAAACAGACAAACGCAAACGAAAATCCTGCTCAAATTATACACTACTGCACCTGCAAAGTGAACAAAGCTGGAAAGATATCATTTGGCAATTACAGACCGTCTTTCTAATGCATTTTTAATTGGTTTATTTAACGCACAGTAAGTAAAAGCATGTTAAATGTCATAAATATCAATTCGTAAAAAAAGAATGCGAATTATTACATGAAAACAATTATTAGAATTCGTTAATTTATCGAATTGAATTTAAATTACAAATTATTATGTAAGGTGTCCAAAAGTGATCTAAAATTATTATTTTATTAGACACATTACTTATTGCAATTACTTATTACTTAAAAAAATCATATTTTGAAATCGGAAGATTAACAGAAATTAAATGTTTAGAGTTGATAACTAACAATAAGTTGTATAAAAGTACCTCCAAAATTAAATACAAATTCAAGTTTTACGATTTACTGTACAGTCATATCTCGCTTTACGGCCTAGATACGTTCCACGAAACTTGGCCGCAAAGCGAAAAGCCGTATAAGGAATCAATTATTGAGCTTGCACAAGATTGGCAACATGAAGATATATCGACATCGAAAAGAAAGTTTTTTTTTGTATAACGGCGAAACATTGTAAGCCGTAAATCGAAAACGTGCCTCAATTGAAGAGGGCCGTTATAGCAAAATGCCGTATAAAGAGCGGCCGTATAGCGAGGTATGGGTGTACTGTAATTATAGGTTCTATTCTATTTCAAATATGTTTTTAACTGTTTTATTTTAAACATTCAAATGTAATCTTAGAAATAGGTTTATAGCTTGATCCCAAAGTATCTTATTGTATGATTTCCTTCGTAGATTCGATAAACAAATGAAAATTAAATTTAGAGCTAAGGTTTGCACTGAAATATTTATTTTTTTAACTTTTGACGATGAATGAATGTGTTGTGCAGCTATAATTTAGTTATTTTTCAATGTATTTTAAACGTTACATTCTTATTTTCCGGGCAGAAGCACTTATCGTTAATACCACTTTGCAGCAGTAGAATATAATTTTTCTTTGCATTTCTTTTTTTTTGTTATGAGTTTATTTATAACAATGTTTATTGTAAAGAAAGTTATTATTATTATGTATTGTGATAATGAGTACGTGAGTGGATGATAGTGAATATTGCCTCAATTATATCCTAATGAGGCTTGAAACATACAATTCATATAAGAACAAAAGTAAAATTGTATTTTCCATAATATAAGTATAATATAATAACGCAATTAATAGGAATAAGAGAAGAAAAAAGCCGTATTACATTATAAGATACACCCTTTATGTGCATTTATTACATTAAACTATAACAACTACAAAAAAATACAATAGTAATAAAAAATACAAAGAAAAGCGATATAAAATATAATGCTGTTGCTGCAAATATTATTTTATATAGATGAAACCAGATTTACAGATGCGAACTAAATTTTATATATTCATACATATATTAATGAAGATGTAATAAATTATTTGATGTTAGTTTCAATTAAATGAATGCAATGCAATCCAATATTATTGAAATATCATGCAACAATAATTTATGTTAATCGATATGTTAACTAGAACAAATTAGAATTCGTATTTGATTTGGAATTGAACGCAATATAGAAGAAATTATTGAATATTTACATCAATAATAATCACATTAATATACACCTAAAACGAATTAACTTTATTTCAAGTCAATTAAAACTTAAAAAAGTCAAAGTAAATTAATTCAATTGAATTAAGATGAATTCCGTTAAATTCATGTAAATCCCATGCATTTGCAATTAGCGTTAATTGACATTTTAATCGAAAACAAAACGACCGGGCTGAGGTTTATTTCCTTGGAAGCACAAAGTACTGTAACATTATGACAAAATTTAATTACGTCGTTGTAAATATTCCGTACATTTTCTTTTCTATTCTAGTTTTATTTTTATATACTATTTTATACTTGCCTTACGTGGATCGTTTGAAACTTCCGAACGAGTCAAATAGCGCACTCGCATTAAAAATATAATCGCATCCTGCTTCTCCTCTTGCTCCTCAAATATCACAGTTTTCTGGCTGCGATCTTCTCTATTCTTTTTTTCTTCATTCTTTCTTCTTTGTGTATTCCCTTGGCTTCTTCAAATTACCTTGGGAATCTCCTCCACGTGAAATTCCTTTTGTCATATTAGCTGACTGCATTCTCCAAACGCCACTTGAGCTTATGTAATTAATATGAATACTTAACATGTTAACTGGCATATCATGACTAGACGCATACGAGATTGCCGTGCGCTGTATTAATTAATTTACATTTCACGGCATAGCCAACCAAAATACCAGCGGAGTATTTATTCCTTGTAATAATAAAGATTTTATTTCAATAGTTGAACAATATGAAACCACCATAAGATTTACTGAATGCTCATACGAAAAGGCGACATAAGAATCATATACAAAATGATGTTTAATTAACTAGGATTTCCTTTTTTGCAACAAATTTATTTAATAATAAGAAAATTTCTTAGTCACAAATGCGACCAAAGGAATATCGCCCCAAGTCTGCCCAGTAAATATTATTATTTACAACATAATTAATTGCATCAATATTAAATAATAAATTAATGTATTATGCTTTTGTACGTAAGTTTTTAGAGATCACATTTGAACAAAATTATTGAACTTTAACTTTTTAACAATTATTTTTATTTATAATCTTTTTTATAAGGAAACATTCAGTAAATGATTTAAAGGTTGACAAATTGTTATGGGTTAAATCCCATTGAACATTTTTCTTTAGTTCTTAATAATTCTTAATTGTAAATCCAGTAGATTTCATCGCTTCGATCGTTGTTTAAACTATTATCAAGAATATTAACAGTTATTTTCATTTGGATGTATTTTAGCGTATTTTGACACAGGATATGAGTTTTTATAATGACTTCCTCTGTTTTTTCTATTTGAAGATCCTCGTGAATTTTCTTATTCATTATGTACTACAGAGTATCAATGATTCTTACTTTTATTGACTGAAATATTTGTACAATATTAATGTTTTTTTAGAATTACAGAATTTCTTGAACTTAATTTCAAGTTGTTTGAAAGTGATCTTTCCATGTCATCATCCTAACCAGTTGCATACCCAGTATTTAACTTTACTTATTATTTATTTAACTAAGTATTTGTTAGTATAATGGTACCTCGACATAGGAGTTTAATTCGTTCCGTAACCTTGCACGTGTATCAAATTGCTCGTATCTCAAAGCTCGTTTTGTAAATGTACAAAAAGCAAAAAACGCGAACCCAACTTATGAAAAATGCTTCTAAAACGAGGGAAACAAGCACACAGACTGAGGTCTAGTCTGCGATTCCTCGTATCTCAAACCTTGCTCTCATCTGAAAGCAAAATATCGCTCGCTTGGCGGCTCGTATCTCAAAACACTCGTATATCATGGTGGATAGAAGTATTTTCTTTTTAACTATCAATTTCCTTCCTTTAACAAAAATGAACATTAACTATCTCTTGTTTTCATTAATGCATACAAACTATTTGTAGTGTCACTTTTACTTGAAAAATTACTTGGAAAGTCGTTAAGTGTACACTTGTTATAATGAATAAATAAGCCATTATGTCAATTATATTTTAAACGAGAGATCAATTACAGAAACAATACCTAGCATGATGGGATATACCAGGGATAACCTATAATTTAAATCGCTCAATGCTTCTCTCAATTTAATTATAAAATACTACAATTTAATTAATTCATTAATGCATCTATCATCAAAACTCGCTTTGCTGAAATTTTCATAAATACTCAATTCCTACTATTTATTAACATATACTAGTTTAAGGAGCACGTAAAATGTCAATGCCAATTTTTAAAGGAATGCGATTCATGAAAAAGCAGTACAA
>JAFMTC010000181.1:482762-551477 GCA_018845635.1 Nicrophorus orbicollis
CCCCCCCAACTGTACCCTTGATAACGATTTTTTTATGTATTATATAACTAGTTTTTCTCAGGGATGAAATTCTGCAAATAATGAAATCACTTAGCAATAATATATCTATTTATAAGAAGATTATTATATTAAAACGCTCGATATGGGTCTTTGTGAGAAACTCTTTATGATATTTCGTATACATACTTTGTTAATATATTATAATAATGGTAGCACATTATATAAAGATGAATTAATATAACGAAGATTCATCGCGTTATTGTTTTCATTTTTAATCTTAGGAAGGAAAATGCCAGTAGGATATTATTCGACATTTCATAAATAGAAAACTGAAGACAAAATGAAATATCTCTCGTATATTTCCTAAAGATATTCATCACTCAATTCTCAACATTTAAATAATATTTTCCCAGTAACATAACTTCGTTCCCATAAATAACGGTTGGAAAAAAAACTTGGAAACATTATTTATTGCATCTATAAAGGGTCTGATCGGAGACGGAATTCGTTTTTATTGCTTAGGATGTAATATTTTCAACGATATTGAATACTGTCATTTTCATTTTATAAATTCATTATTTATCGGTTGACTACAAAATGCTCATCAATTTTATTTTAAATTTACTTATAGACAATTGCACGAATATGGTATAATTTATTTAATTATCTGAATAATGTTTAAATTTGTCTCCATTTCATACATTTATTATGTGTCTATTTGCAACGATATTTACTATCTATCAATCTATCTATCAATTCAGTCAATCACCACGTCATTTGAAATACTTGTTTGGATCCGTTGACCATTGACAACTAATATCTTGCGGACTTTTCTTTTATTTAGGAATCGATAGCCTCAGTCCAGAGAGAAATATCTGAAAAATACCCTGAAAGGAACCACAGAATTATGTGTTGTATCTGGGACTTGAACCGTTCTAACCCACCGACTAACTATACAGTTATGTGTCGCCTATTTTATGCATAAAGTTCTAAAAATGTCATGTGTCTTCTGTTAATACAACTATTAACAATGGTACACGAAATAACAACGAGTTATTAATATTATTTATTTTTAATTGAGTAAGTGGACTCAAAAATATAGCAAAATAGTAATTAGATTTTATAATGAATTCTCACGAAAGATGTATCAGCACACATACGAAATCCAACTGATCAAGCAACATATGTTGATCACATTTTTTTGTATTTGACAAGGAAAGTATTATTTATTGAATTAATAATTTGTGTTATTCGACAACTAAATCATGAGCTCAATACAACAACCTATACCAGTGGGCCGGTAAACCTAAAACCGTTCATAGTCTGCTCAAACTAGCATTGAATATCGAACAATTTAATTTCGCTAACAAAAATGTAGATTTTATGTTTCTGTAGATTATGTGAAGACAAATATAGACAATATGCTAAAAATGCCTCTTTGCCTCCATATAGAATACCAAGCTATGTCCTCTCATTTAAAATACAAATCGCTGGCGCAAACTAGAAGAGGAGTTAATCAAATCTTAGTGATAGATTCATGTTCTTAAATGTTGTGATTATTCTTCTGTTTTATTTTGATTTTTTTTTAATTTTCATTTTAAATTTTTATGATTATATGGATAATTAGTACTTGCTTCGGCAAGTAGTATATTTAGTATATTAGAACAATACATAAAAGATACAAGGATCTCATTACGGTTTAATTTACTACTAAATGAAGTACAAAATTTTGATAATTCAAGTATACTATAATTAACTATAGTAATATGTAGACTCTCTTTCATTATAAAGTAGAATAATTTAAATTATTTTGTTTACATACTGTCAATTACTCGATATGCGCTTCTGACTATAGATTTTATCAAGAAATATAAAACAATATTATTATTATTATTTTCCCTTATACGAGAGAACAGTAAAAGAGAGGTATTACTATATAAACAACATAGCGCAGAAAGATATGAACTTTATGCAAAATATTGCTGGTGTCGTAATATTTCATACGTGAAATATATTATAAATGTATATTTCTTGTTTTTTCTCCTCTCCCTTTTATTTCAGTTTTTTGTTGGGTTTCATGGGTCATGAAAAAGCCGAGAAGCATTTTACGGTCCTTCCGTTTAATAATTTGTAGCATGGCTGTGTTATGTACACACATATACGTAGTACGTACGCGGCTTCCAGTCCATTTTATTCCTGCAGGACATGACACCCGTCGGGATAATAAACCGGCTGCCCGAATTAGGAAGTTTATTTATACTATTTTCAACGGCCGCATCGGATCGGCCCCAGGGCGCATCAATATCGACAGTAAAACCGAATGTAAATAGATACGAAATGTCTTTCGCCAGTTTATATTTTGGGAGAAAAGTTGCTCGTCGGACATCAAACGAAACGGGCTTCTGGTAATTTCTAGATTGAACGCAATTCTCTTCGACCACCTTTCGCCATATTCCTTTCTCATTTATTTTTATTTTATTAAGCTATATCGATGTATGAGCCATTAACAAATTGAAATCGATATGTTAGCACACTTTTTTTTTCATTCGTTGAGGAACGAAGCAATTACTTAAATGCGAACTCTCTTCATTAATTACACGTACAGTTATTTTTTTTTCACGTCCAGCATAACGAATTCGTGGATTAAATATAGTCCTGGATATTAATTATCTGTAACTAATGACCGGTAAATCAATACTGATCATTGTCGGTCACAATCAATCATGAACTTCGGGATGCATTACGTAATTGTGTTTCAGACTTTTAGTTCTAATTATCGTCGTCCGCATCGAGTTTCAGTTCCCATTTCTACTTTTACTCTTTTATTTCTATATACATTTGTTCATTAATTAGATTTATAATTAACATTTATTGCATTAATATTTGCAATTACACTGTCAATGTATAGAATACATTTATTGGAATGTTTTCAGAACAAAATCATATAAGCAATTCTCAAACAATGATTTGCTTCAATTACATTATTATTAAAGTGTTGAAGCAATTCCAATAATATCTTCTTTCAAAATATAAAAAAATGCCCTTTGCAGCAATAGCATTATTTATTCTATAATTGTTGTTCCAATGAATGTTATTATTATAAAAAAAAGTATTAATTTACTTTAGTTCCTAATTGATGAATTTATACTATTATAATTGATGTGTTCCTTAAGTCTTCTGTACTAACGAATGATTTATTAGCATTTGATTTCATAGTTCATAAAACAAAATAAGTTATACTCAATAAACAATCATCATATTCTCATCAACGTTTATTAGCTACTCATAAATTTGCATTTAAAACAAGGATCAGCAAACTTTCTGGAGTGAAGAGTAAGCTTATATATCTGTTCAATAATGTTGACTTGAAACTAATTGTTCACGAAATAATCGAGTAATTGTTCAGAATAAAAACTTTGTTTTTTTATAAAATATTTAAGATCACGGTTTAAGTATTAATGTTGTTTAAAGTAATTACTTTTTTTGTTTTTGACAACATGACAGAATTTTAATGCTCCGACTTTTATAAGTTTAATTTATAATCTCATTGTGAAAATGAATCATAATTAGTAAACTCTGGACAAGAAACATTTAATTAATGTTGAAGTCATTTAACGTAAATGCTCCAAACTCATATTTATCTTCAAATTTAAAGTAATATTAGGTTGTTAGAAAAGTACACTCAGTTTTTCAGTGTGAAATGTGACTGAAGAACTTTAAGAATGATTTATATTTTTCATATTTAATGCAATAACGTATTACCATAATAACTTTTGGTCTTTATAGAAAAAAACAGACCGAATTTAAATGTATGAATTTTTAAACAAATACTGACACGTGGGTTATTGAAGGTGGTTTTTTATGTTGATAATACACCACACATATCTCTTTGAGTTTCAGCTTCTTTCTTAATTTTACTGAAATTAAAAAGTAAAACATATCCAAAATTATACATTTATCAATGTTATTCTTAGATTTGAGTTAACAAACCTATTACGCCAAATAAGACGGTTAATATCCATATCGTACTGAGAATGTTTGGATAAAGAAGAGCTGGAAATACTTTTGTAGAATTGTATTTTACTGCTATCAATAAATGATTTCGTAAGAAGCTTTTGGTAATATTAGAGTGTCGGTGGTGGTAGAGTGGAGTGTTAAGAACTGTGCTCACTAGAAAATCCAAACAAAGGATAATAGGTCTTTTGAAGAAGGGGAGGATATCAAAACGGTGTTAGAACGGCTCCCAAATAATGTTCTGGTCAATAGGCCTAGAGATATATTCGACAACTATGCTATTAATCACATTAGAAGTATCCTGAAGAACAAAGAAAATCAATCGATATTGGATTCTTTACAAAAAAAAAACAAGATAGCTGAACGAAGTATCAATAACTTTTATCTATTTTTGGATTTCTGAACGAATTAATCAAATTTAATAAAAATCTAGATCGGATAACAAACAATTCCGATAATGAACATCATCTTTGAATGGATTATGTTCGTCATCACTTATTATATTGTTCGTTAACCGCCCATAGACTTATGAGGTAGTTTAATTTAATATCACCACTACTATCCCAAAAGTAATGTTAATGTATCAGTAAAGTATACATTAACAATTATTAGTTATTTTGTTGGGCAGAAATACTATTTAAGGCCTTTCTTTTATGTATTAATAAAATCGATACATGTTGGTCTGTTTTATTTGGCTGATGGATCGTTTAATGTACATTTTTAATAAACCGCACTTCAGTTTGCACCATTTTCTTTATTTATTATTCTCATGTGTTTATAGCACCTCTCCAATCTGCATATTTATGTAGAAAAAAGTAATATTGATCGTTTTAATTATTTATAACGGCCAACCCATCAACTAAGCCTTATTTATTAATTACTTGTGGTATACTTAATAAAACACCCTGTTTATAATGAGTATTAGAGCGCTTATTTGCAAGTTCAATCTACTTCGAACCTTCAAAATTAATTGTAAATATTAATCGAGCTTAAGTTTGAAGAGTTTTATGCAATGTACCGCAATATGGTCGATAATTACACGCATTTTTTAGCAGCTTTACAACAAGTATTTCTTTGATTCGTTTATATAGTATAATAATTATGTGTATGTAAATATATTGTTATATTTGAACATATACGTTTTAAGTTATAGCTTTACAAAAAAAATACAGACTAATATTATATAGCCCTTTAATTACAGGCTAATAAAGTTGTTTTGGGCAGAAAGACCTTTGCAGCAATAGCATTATATTATATCTTTTATTTTCTTTGTTTTTTCCATTATTTTTAGTTTGTATTTTTCTTCTGTTTATTATTGTAGTAAAAAAATATTATTTTAATGAGATATTCTAATTTGTCATTTATTAAATAAAAAATATTGCGATAAGAGCTAAATAAATTTTAATGTATGAGATTTTTTTTTCTCAAAATTAAAAGAATAATTAAACAATTTATTTTGATGATAAACAGGCCGAAATGAATTGATTATTTGCGTATTTTTCATTGATTAATACACAAATAAAAGGAAGATAAATTCGTCATTTTTATCGTGTTGACCAGAAAAACAATGTCAGCCGTAAAAATAACCCACACAACTCATTTTTAATAAATTATATGTGTTCAAACGTGCGCACAAACGTGTGATAAATATTTCGGTACGTTTTATTGAATTATGAAACGATGTTCATTTATTTCAGGAAAGTTTTGTTTTTTGATATTAAATATTAAATTAAAATATTTATTGAAATAATATTTTGTTATTAATTTACTCTAATTTATTTATATTTACATTTATATTACTTTATTTAAACAAATATTAAAATTAAAATATAGAGAGGATAAATAGTTATTGCACAAAATTAATTATAAATATTATGTAATAATATTATATCCATGTTATTTCAACTAATTTGAATATTAACATCTTCCTTCAACAATTATTTCGATTAATAATAATTATTATTATTGCAACAACAGCTACAAAAAAGTACAAACTAAAAATAATGGAAATAACAATAAAATAAAAACAAGACTTGTGTAAGTGTTCGCTCCTTATATATGCGTTTTGGAATCGCAGCTACAACGTGCAGGTATTCACACCTTATATGGAGATTGTTTACGTGTTTTACAAACGCAGCTGCGGGTGCAGGTGTTCACTCCTTATATGGATTATTTTATGGCTTTACAATCGCAGCTGCAAAGTGCAGGTGTTCACTCTTTATATAGATTATTTAATAGCTTTATAATCGCAGCTACAAAATGCAGGTGTTCACTCCTTATATGGATTATTTAATGGCTTTACAATCGCAGCTGCAAAGTGCAGGTGTTCACTCCTTATATGGATTATTTAATGGCTGCAATTGTACAGCTGCTTGTGCAAATGTTAACTCCTTATAGGGATTATTTAAACGTTTTTGTATAACGGCGGTATTCATCACAAATATGACAGTGAATTCATTAAAAAGAACATAGCTAGTTTTAGTACGGCACAAGTGGTGCCATCTTCAGGCTAAAGCATGTTAAAATTTTTAAAAGTAAAGCGCAGAAAAAGCCTTGTCTCTTGATTTGAGGTTCCTTAATTTTGTATATTTTTGCACTTGTAATATTATAACTCGTGTCATAATTACTCGTGTGCGTAATTTCACCCCTTTCGTCATCTTCACCACGAAGTACATTCTCGTAAGTTTTAAATTTAATTTGTTTCTTTGTTCTAATGAGTATACGTTATCAAGTAAATAAATAATATTTGAAGATGCATATTTGAGAGCATAAAGTTGTAGAAATTGTATCAGAGCAATGTTTGCATGTAAATAGTATCCCTAAATATAAGTATTCCAGATTTGCTCTGTACCAGTATCTATTGTCCCTATATATATCTTCTTTCTCTTTCCCAGATGCTGCCTTTTTTATAATTATTGTTAGACAATAGTGTTCATTTAGTTTCTCCATTGACATGATATGTGAATATAAATGATTAATTTATTATTATTTAGAAAGAATAAACATATCAAATTATGAAAACTAAGATGATTTAGAATAAGTGAAGTATAAATAATATTCATGTAAATTAAAAAAGTTTTATATATTTTTAAAAAGGCCATCACTAAAACTAAATTAGTCATAACAAACGGTAAAGAATGAGACACATTCTGGTCTACAGAATAAATAAATTAAGATAAATTGCACGGTAGAAGAGTTCTGTGAACACGAAGGCTGCTGTTGGCTTTGGTATACTAGCCCCCTCTGATTTACACGTTTATCGTGCAGCTGGAAACTGCACGTTACTTGTTTATGAATGCCATTACCCGGCGCATCCACCGTATATTACGCCCACACAGTGAAGCGAACTACCAACAATAATGCGATGCGATTCCACCCATCCCACACCCGTTGTTCACGTATGCTCGTGAATAGAGATTTTAAACTCCGGTTTTATGAAATCCACTTTTCGGATATACGGACTGCGAGCTTTCCCGCCTCCAGTTCAATACAGAATTAAAGAGCTAATCTGTTTCCGAGCCGTCAATCTCCCAGCTAACCTGCACGAACTCGAATGAATTGAATTTACAATGTCGGCCGCGTCTCGAAATCCTGTTCCATTTAAATCTTCTACTACAAATTCAATCCGACGTCGTGTCTTAGGAAGAAGAGAAAAAAAAAGGTTCGAATGAAATTGGGTCCAACATATAAATTCTTATAAGGAAAATTAGATTTTGTCTTTTATATACATGAATTGCATTTATATATAGGCTGTACAATATTCTATTTCATAAATAATCTACATTTAGTCTATATGGAAATATAAGAAAAAACTTGCCAATATTATTTTTTATCATTTTTTTAAAGAAATTCCTTTCCTGTTATTTTACTATACACTTCAAAATTTAAAAATGCATGTTTATGTGTTAACACAAATTTTACTACCATTCATGCACATTAAGAACGAAACTTACTACAGATTCATATAATAGAGATATATTTGCAATTAATATATTTAAATTAAACATTTTTATTACTTATATATATGTTTACAAGAATATAAATCGGGTGACCTAAACTGGTTATTAAATTTTTTATATTTCAATAAAGTTTTGTGTTGGTTATTAAGAAATATTGTACTATTCTTGTAAAAATATCGAAATTTATAATAATTTAAAAAATAATCTTACAACACACTATAGTCAAGCAATTGTGATGAGGTTTAACAATGTTTCGATTCATATAAAGCTAAACACACACCAACAAATATACTACCATATTGTCTAATTTACCTTCTCACACAACTTAGACAAATGGTGCAACTTTTTGACTACCAGTACCAGTCATTCTCTGCTATTGTCCACAGTATTTCCATCTATTTAAAATTGTTATTATAAATTTTAAATAAGAACATGTTGCTGCGTCAACACTAATAATACTCATTTAATATGTACATATTAAAATATTGAATATATATTAAAATAAATATGAAATCCGTTCAATGGATTAAACTAATATTCAAACCGCTGATGGATTTATATAAAATTATTAATAATTTATTAATAAGTTTGAAATTAATAAATACGCCAGAATAATTATTATATATTACAATAAAATATTAAATATTTCTCTTATAATTATAAGTACTTTTAAATATATTGAGTGTATATTCTTGTGTATAATATATAGAAGAATCCTTTATAATAATCAAAATCAAAGTTTATTATATAATTAATGAAAATAGATTTTACTGCAGTCTTTTGTTCATTATTTTATAAATATATTTATAAAAATTGTAAGTTTTCATATAATATGAAAATACGTCTTATAATATCACAAAATACACATATTATTTTGAAATTATATCAAAATTATATAAAAATAATCTTTATAAGTTACAACTTGGACCAAAAGACCAGCCTTTCTTTCAGAACATAATAATTCATAATTTTACTTGAAAATTTTCATGACATTTTAATTTATGAACTCAACCTTTAAATAGCACTACGCAATATAATTCTAATATTAATAACATTTCTTGCAACAACAAATACAAAAAATATATACTCAATAAAAAAATACAATGAAAAAAATATAATACTAAGGGCATTTTGTTTACATTTTTAATATTCATAAAAAAACAAATCATTTAATTAAAAATTATATAAAATATTCTGATTTTGAATTTTGTTAAAAAAAATCATGTTTTACTTGATTAAAAAATGTATTTGAAAATAAACTTCTTTAATAATCAAAACATTGAAATGAATAAATGCATTACTTATTACTCATAAATATCCTAAAAATATCTAATAAATAAGTTCATATATTTTCTTATATTGTTGTACATTAGTACTCTTTTTCATTTAAAAGTTTGTGGAAATATTTTTTTATAATTAAAATCTGAAACTTAATGTTCACGTAAATTTCACTGCTAATCTACTAAATAATCTTCTTATAAAATATAAAAACAGTTGCTTTATTACTCAATAATAATAATAAAAAATTAAATAATAACAACCACTAACTTCTGTGGAGCATATTATTTTTTATATTAATATTTTGCTGCCATAAAACTCGTTAATCTGTTTAAGTATCTTTTTGTGTATTACATGCTCTTATATGTTATTACTCTTAATGTAATGCGAAATAAATCTTTATTAAGTAACTATCATAATTTTGGAAAGAACTTTTCAAATATGATATTTAACAGGTCTTTTGTGTTTCTATAGAGTGAAAAAAAAAACTGGAAAATGTGGCAATAAAAAATTACCCACTTTAGCTCCAAGAAGTCTCTTATGGATTTATTTTTCATCTTATTTTTACTTTTATTATTATAAATGGTCTCCCGTGTAGCTCGCAAAACCTACACTCACTTTAATACCGTTTCCTGTGCGAGGGATTGCGTTTTTCTTTTACTTATCGACTTAGGCTTTGTGCCTGAGATCTTTTGGAGGGCGTTTTGTGAGATTACCACTTAAGAGGGAGGAAAACTGGTTTGCCTCTAATTGGAAACATTAATGTACACGTGTAAATTGTAACTAAAGAGGTCACCACGGACCGTCCGTCTCATCTGCTAAACGAGTTGATTTGGATTCAGCAAATAATTAACTAACTCGGTTCTATAATTGCTTTCAGACTGATTTGGAGTACGTCCTTCAGGTTGCCAAGGAGATTGAGTTAAGGTAAAGTGGTAGCAACATTACTTTCATTAGGAATAACGTACACAATTCTCTGTTTTTTTTTTATTATGAGCAGGTTTTCGAGTCAAGTGGAAGCTGGCCTGATTGAAGTGGTGTCACCTTCGTTAGCTTATTACCCGGACTTGGATAAGTTGAGGAAGACTCTTGGAGATTCGCACGAGCGCGTCAAGTGGAGGTCCAAACAGAATCTGGACTTCGCCTTTCTCATGTCTTATTGCCAACCGAAAGGTACATTCTACGTTCAACTCGAAGACGATATTTTAGCGAAACCGTACTATATATCCGAAATGAAAAAGTTCGCGTTGGAGAAGACGGCTAATAAGGAGCCATGGTTCGTGCTCGACTTCTGCCAATTAGGGTTTATAGGTAATAAGAAATGAGTATAATCTGTGTGCATATAGTACTAATCATGCTCTTTGTAGGCAAGATGTTCAAGAGCGCCGAACTGCCGTGGTTGATCCAGTTTTTTCAGATGTTCTACAACGATAAGCCGGTGGATTGGCTGCTCGACGATCTCATCTACACAAAGATTTGCAATACGGAGAAAAACAAGGCGAGTAGCTGTAGTCGTTAACAGACGGTGAGCGATTAAAGAAAAAGGGGGAAATGGAAACGCCCTTTGTTCTTTGCTTGCTTTTCGTTAAGTCCTTTTCAGCTGAAGAGGCAATTCGCAATTTCCTTCCTATTTTTATGCTTTAATTTTAATCTCTTTGTATGTTTTTTTTTCTCTCTTTCCCTGTTATTTCTTTCAACTCCTTTTCCCTCTGCAAACAGGACTTTTACAAACGAGATAAGGCCAAGATGTGGATCCACTACAAGCCCTCGTTGTTCCAGCACATCGGCACGCACTCATCTCTAAAAGGAAAAGTTCAAAAGTTAAAGGTAAATATTCATTATTTACTTAATACACTATATTCGTAAAATTTTAAAGTACATTAAATAACATGTAATAAAAACAATGCATTTATTGAAAATATAGTTTGCTTCCTAAACATTTACTTCCGATTTTTCAAAACTGATGTTATTGTGTAGTTCGCAAAATAATTTCGTATTTCACGGGTAAATACAAGTTACAAATATGTTAAGATTGCTTAAGTCGTATCATTAAGAAAATAGTATGTAAAAAAGTACTAAATTAAATAAATAAACATTATATATATTATTTAAATTTGTTGATAAAATTTAATTTATTTGATACAAGGAAAATGCAAATTATATAAGTTTACACCATAAACTAAACTAAATCTTCAAAAACATATAAAGGTATGACTAAAGAAACCAATCTCCTAAGTGGTACCACTCTAAGCTTAAATCGTACATGAAAATATAATTAATCTATAACTGTATATGCATGTCTCATATTCAATAAGTACACTCAACACACATAGCCCTAGCCTGAAGTACGTAAAGATAAGCAAAGATTATATATTATAATTTCATGAATTTGTACTACTTTTTGCTTTTTTGCCAACTACGCCCATACCTCGCTCTTTATACGGCACTTCTCTATAACGGCAAAATTAAAGCAACTAAAATGTTTCGCCATAACGGCAAAAAAAAACTTTTTTTCCATGTTGATATATTTACATGTTTCCAATCTTGCGGAAGCGCAAAATTGATTCCTTATACGGCTTTTCACTTTGCGGCCAAGTTTCATGGAACGTATCTTGGCCGTAAAGCGAGATATGTATTATAAGTTCGTTTTCACATGGCCTTTAAAAGCAAAAATAAAATGAAGAAAAAAAAATATGAAAACAATAACAGACTATAGTGGACAAAAGTAAAACCTGTTCAAGTAATTTGTAAAATAAACATAACTTCAGACCGATGAAATTTAAAACGATATAGTTTAGTACACAATAATTTGTAAATACTATAAATCCTAAATAAAATATAATACAAAAAACTTAATTTACCAAGAATTGACTTGCATGATATAGAATTATAAGAAATAGTTATTATTAAAATTATAAGAAACACGATGAAACGTCCATAAGCATGGCCAGCTCAAATACCTATTATGTTTGAGTGATTGCAGCTTTATTATAGTCAATATTAGGATAGGATAGGTATATTGGGATAGGATAGGTATTACCTAAACAACCTTAACCTCTTAGCAACCTCTTGCATATCTCATTTTCTGTTTTTATAATATAAGATGCATATTTTAAAATGATGTTTGAAAATTTAAAAAAATACGTATTTAAACAAAATATTTCATTAAAGGGTCTCTTTTTTGTGATTAATAAAGAGGATTATTGGTTAATTATAATATATTTATTTCAGATCATTATTTAGTTAACTAATGAATAAATCTGATGCATGTCATTATTTTCCATTGTAATTCATGATGTTTACTACTAAAATTGTTGGATACTTTTCATCGAATTGAAATAATTTCATTGACAAATTATGTATTTGCTTCTATCTTTCAAATAATGCAACAGCGATAATTAATAATTCTATCTTTTGATCAATAGTTCGGTGATACTTTATCGCATGCTGTCCAGTGTTTCGACTAGTGTTGTATCAATATTTCATCGACATTGTGAAACGAAGCAAAACTATTTTGTATCTCGATAAATAATGTTCTTTAATGATTCATTAACTTTTATATGAATCAATAAAAGCGGTATTTTCGGTATTTTTTTTCCATAAATTATTTTTCCTTTACATATTTTGTTTTAGTTTGTCACATTATATGATATCATTTACTGAATACTTAATTTATTCAGTATAATGTTTTTATCATTATTTTAAACTCATTCATCCCGTAGGATCGTCTTATCCATTTGAAGCTCATAAGACATTTTATGAAATAATATAAAGTTTAAAGTATAAGTCAAGAATATATATTTTGTTACTAAGTTGCTAAGATGCCGACAATCGCCTCTGCTTCATCATCTGCTTAACTCGTATCTAAAACTCAGGACGAGCTTAGTGCGACACTACCGTAAACAAGTTAACCCTTTTAAGTTATGTTTCATCAAATACTCCAATTTATATTATAATAACTTTAATCCAAAGGGATTATTAGTTGGGCAGATTAATCCTTTTTTAATTCAATTATAACATCTTCTTATATTTCATGATTTTAATAACATTTTATATTATGAAATAGCAGTCATGTATGCTATTTAATAATATAAAATGTCTATAGGGTAATTTATTACATACAGAATATTACATAATGTAAAGTTAAATTTTTAACATTTTTTTCCCACAATCTGCTTTAAAATATGTCTCTGATTACAAACTTTTTGAAGTATAAACTATTTTCTTTTTGATTTAAAAACAAGTTCATCTCGAACTACTTTTGAATTCATGAATAATCGTGCACAGCTCGATGTGGACAAGTTTTGCAGTTAAGTGAAATTTCCCTCGTCCTTTTGCAAAGGTAGCATAAAGTAGCGCAAACTTTGAATAAACT
Organism: Nicrophorus orbicollis; assembly: GCA_018845635.1. Lineage (NCBI taxonomy): Eukaryota > Metazoa > Arthropoda > Insecta > Coleoptera > Silphidae > Nicrophorus > Nicrophorus orbicollis. The sequence goes on from JAFMTC010000181.1 coordinate 496,389, forward strand.
TGACTTCTAACGACTTTTTATTTTCATAATTATCGTTATAACTACCGCCCTATTATGCGCCTTAGTTTCGAAGTATAATTTACATATTTCTAGAATTATAATTTTACATAATCATTATATTTGTTCAATTGTTCACTATTGAATCAAGTATACATATGTATAATAATTTTTTGTTATAAATATTTATACAAACAAGTAAATATCCCGAATACAATATATTTTTTATTATTATTAAAATATTATAACATAAATTTCATAAGAAAATATCTTAAATGTACATAACAAAAATAATAAGCTTAATTACTGTTTATTAAACTTTGTAATATTTATTACATATGTAAGTTTCTAAACATATTATATATAGACACAGTAAAGGTATAATTATTATTTTGTATTACATTCGTTAAAAAATAATTAAACTAATTGATGCACGCATAGTCCGGAACAAATACATTTTACTGTCCTTACAAAATGGAAGTTGAACAAAACACGTATATTTAACTATTTTACCTAACTTTTTTACCCTACTTTATCAACTTTATATTTTTTAATAGAATGCCTATTTTGAATTATATTTTTTAAATGAATTTTCTTCATATTTGTCCCATCTTATTCTCAAATATTTAAACTCCTTGAAGGGTTGAAAAATGTTATCCCCTTCTATTAAATAATGTTATTTTCAATACTTCGTACTTAATAGATATTATTCTGAAATCTGATTTTGACAGAAATATTTTGATATCGTAGTACATATTATTTTTGTTTCGTTTTAGAATGTAGATGAAATGTTGACAGCATGCTAGAAATTATCACTGAACTTTTGATTTTTATGATAGATTTATCTATAGCATTATTTGAACGATGGAAGCAAATACATATTTGTTAATTAGAATATTTTAATCGTTGAAAATTTCATATTATCAGGCTGACAATTCAGATGAAAAATAACATGAATACACTTTAAAATATTAAACTTATATCAGATATAATCCTTATTTAACTTATAATTATTTGATAGTTTAATAAATACATATATTTTTTCAATTGAATTGTGAGTAACAAGTATATATATATATCATAAATGAAATAAGACTTTAGCTCATTTTTGTTTTGTTCTGATTTAAGATTTGAAATCTGTTGTAAAATTTTCATGTTTTTGTATTTCAGGATAAACAATTCGGCAAGGTAGCGTTATTCTTCCCACATGCAAATCCAGAAGCAGAAATAATTTCCGGCATTAAGAGCTACAAACAGTACAATTTGCACCGAGCATACCTCGGGGAAACCTTCTTCTGGGGTCTTCTGCCTCAACCAGGGGATCAGCTGCTATTCAAATTCAAATCGCCCACTCTCGTCAAAAGGTTACTACTCTTCTATGCTTCGCAGCAAATGTATTTGTAATTACTCGTATTTATTTTGTCCACATTTACAGATTCTTCTTTAGGAGCGGAAATGCAGAACATCCTTCCGATAAGTTCTACAATACGACGGTGGAAGTGCTTCCAGTCGATCCATATCCCGGCTCCTCCACGGCGAACGTCACTTCCGACGGATACATCGTCATTGGTAAACAGCTGAATCCTCTATCCGCTCTGCGAACGCCGCATTCCTAATCCGCGAGTTCTGCTTTTTCATTTTCAGGAAAATTCGATGGCGTTGGTATAGCAACCGGAAATCCAGACGAGTCCATCGGCAAGGTTTCAGCTCTGCGTCTCTTCGTGCACAGCGAAAGCGATAATTGGGCTATCCTAAGCGAGGTAATGCAATATGACATACTCTATCTTCTAGTTCAGTTTCTAGTAACACCATTACATATTCTTTACAATATAAAGACAATGTTGAAAATATTTTATAGAATTTATTTTTATAATAATATTATCGAGTGCACACAGTCAAAACAAAAGATCAATAATAATGGAACATATTTAAAATAAATCGACTGTTGCAAAAGTCCACATAATTGATTATTATTATAAATAACAATAACAAAAATTATTACCATTTACTGAATGTTTTGTTATAAAATAGATTGTAAATAAAAACAGACGTTATACAAAAAAAATATATATATTTGAAATTACAATTGTACATTATTATGCAATATAAAATATTGATGAGGTTTTGATATATGAGGTTTTTGTTATATATTAATGAAAATTTAATATTGTTTTATCAATTCGATTGAACATATGAAATTGGTATACAAAATTATTTTAAATTCGAGTATAACAACAATCTTATTGTTTCTTCTTATATATAGTTAAAGAAAGTTAAAAGATATGGACGAAAAACTTACGTTTGAAAGAAATATAATAATACAAATTAATGGTATTTTAAACATTATTATTAATTTAAGGGATTTGAAAACCAAAACATGTGTATGCTATTGACCGTCCAAATATTATATAATCTCATAACATTGATAATAATGGAAATGTCTTAAGGTGTATAAGAGATTTCCAATGTTAAATGGTAAAAGACCACGAGAAGTTTGAAATAAGTTTTTTTTTAATTAACGTATTTAAATTTTACTCCTAATAGACTTAGTTAAACATCATCATTTAATACAACATTCAATATTTAATACACTAAATATATTGTTTATTGACCTATTAATTATTTAAATAGTTTGTAAATATTATTGATGATACTGAGTCATGTCAATTTTCTAGTCTCTGTATCAAAGAACATTTTATCAGTGATGTAAATAAAAACAAACATTAATTTAAAAAGCCTATTTTAATTAACTCATTCAGTAATTATTTCATAAATATAGGTGAGGCATCATACTCAATTTAAATACACTAGCTTCTTCTATGAATGTTAAATGTCATTTTGAATATTATTTAAAATTAGGGCAAAAAAAAACCTATGGTCTATAGCTCTTTGCAGAAATGGTAATAATTGTGTATTGGCATTATATTGGTTGGTATTTTTTCATGTAGTTTTTGCAATAAATTTGATTTAATTTGATTTGAGCTCAACAATAATTATTAAGGTACAGAAAAACTGCGGTTGGTATTTGCACACTTATTCTATAAATTATATATGACTATTTTTTTTTAATTTGTTTTTTTTAAGCAAACTATCTACAATGAAACAAATATAGACAATTAGCTCCAGTTTTAACATTAATTGAAAAAAAAATGTAAAAATAAAAAATTAATACGCTTTTATTAAACAAATTATAATAAAATATAAAATAATTTTCAGTGCCAAACCTTTTCGATCGTGTATAGATTATTAATATGAAAATTATCTGCATCTACACCATATCTGTTATATATACTATAATAAATGTATGCTAATATTTGAACATCTATTTCATGTATGTACAGTACAATATCAATGCTACTAAATTTGCAGCTGTAATTGTATATTAAACATTACTGCAGTACCAGTATATCAGTGTATTTAATTATTGAGAACAGAGGAAATATGTTTCATATAGTAGCTTAAATTGTGTACAATGGCATGCATATTGGATATATATCAGGAAATGCAGTTAATTCTTTAAATATGAACCAATATTAAAGTTTCAAATACAATACGCCTTTATTATAAGTTTAGTTTCATCATTTCATTCAGTTTCGTCATATAATTATACAGTTAAATGTTATTTGTAAGCTATGTTAATATTTTTCTTGCAACATTTGCAATGTATTCGACCTTGCAATATGAATATTTAACGTAGCAACGCAATCAACTTATAATTAGCATATTTTTTGGATTATAAGTTTTCCAAATATATTGGTTGGAATGAAAGGCGCATTGTAGTTTTAAGGCGATTTTTTCTATTTAAGAAGATGCTAAAAATGCAGTATACACCCATACCTCGCTATATAGTCGCTCTTTATACGGCATTTCGCTAAAACGGCCCTCTTCAATTAAGGCACGTTTTCGATTTACGGCCTAAAATGTTTCGCTATAACGGCAAAAAAACTTTTTCGATGTCGATATGTCGCAATAATTGATTCGTTATACGGCTTTTCGCTTTGCGGCCAAGTTTCGCTGAACGTATCTAGGCCTTAAAGCGAGGTATGGGTGTATTCATTTCTATTACATTTACTATTTCCATATGAAACTTCAATTGTGAGTTTTCTGCACCAAGCAGACACTTTCTTTGAAACATTAGACGTGCATTGAACTGAACAGTGGTTGTTTTGTTTTTCTGTTTGCAGATTCATATCCAAGACGAATATTCGACTGCTAGGTGACCTGAGAGCGGCGGTCGAGTCCCAATGTCGTTTCCTCACGTCCGCCATCGCTACACACTCGACCGCACACCCCCGCATCCTCTGTGATATATTAATAAACCTTCCCCCCGAAAAACTCAAACCCTCTCGGTAAGACCACGTCACGCTGAGGCACGCCATGCATACTCCTCCTTCTCCACGAACACCTCCACCCCTTATACACTCACAAACCCAAACACTACAACAGCAAATGCAGCCCCCTGAAGACGTGCGACTGGCGTGCGACCATGGAAACACAATTGTCACTTCGATTGGTCCGATACCACTAATCTAAACTACCATTTAATTATGTACATATTCAAGAGTGGCCTAAACGCCGAATGAAATCTCATACCCCAAGGAACACACATCCTCACCTCATGCATTATATATATAATAAATGAATAAATAAAACAAAATATATATATGGAATAAGAATATAAAGAATAAAAAAATACACGTATTTTATTAAGATATTAATATTTAGCATTAACGATGAGAATGAAGACAATGCGGATGGATGTAACAGAGAATCAAAATTTTTAAAACGGATCGACCAACATGGAATTGCTCTTTATGTTTGTTTTCACTCATTTTCCAACAATTTTCTTTTCTATTTGCTACAACTGTTTTATCTTCCTCCCATGTCACGAATCTATTATTAGTTTTTAACTTTATTGTTGTTGTTATTATTTCGTAATTTATTGTAATAAAGTAATATATATATATATGTACAAAAAATATAAATTTAACAAGTTTTAATAACCTATAACCAACATTTTCTCAACCTTTCTAATAATTTTGTTTGTTTTTGTACTACTACCCAATTGTTATAACATTTATGTTTTGATACTTTATTGATTTCTGTAATTAAAGCATAAAACATTTAAGGTGATCTATAGGTTGAGAAACGCTGCTATAACCAAATCTTATTACACAATAATTTTACAAAATGTCTAAATAAACACTTTTTGATCTAAAATGACTAGTAAAAATATTTAACAAAGATATTATATTTTACAATCAATGTAAATATTTTATGACGTTGCTGAACAAGATATTTTGGAGTTTGGCCCTAATGACACCACGAAGCTATTGAACTCTCATAAAGAAGATTCACGTTACATTATGTGGCAATTTTTAATCAAATTGATATTTAAACCAATTTTCTAAATTAAACATTTTGTTGTTGTTGCTTCAATAACATTCATTTGAAAATATTCTGAATGATTTTAGCTTGTAAAACAAATAAATAAATTACACACAACAAATTGTTATATTATAATAAAAAATAAATCTTTGTTTTTAAGTTTATTGACCATATTTTAGGCCAGTGTATTTTTAACCAAAATGAAATAATTTAATAAAAAATAAGTAATTTTTTAATGAATCACGTTACATTATATCACAATAGGCCACCAACAATACAGTGTCTGAGCATCACATTTCTACAATCAAAATACAAGTTTCGCAGTAATTTTATGTCTTGAATCGAAAAATCCTACTGAAAGAACCACATTTTAATTATTACATCCACATATTTTATAATTTATCTCAATTTGAGGCCAAATTTTGTTATTATAAATGAAAATAAGCTTGTATTTAAATTTAAGAATTCATTCTCTATAGAAACGGCTGTACTTGCTTCGGTAAAATATATACAAAGGGTATTATATTGCAGTATATCTGCTTGGTTGTAAAAATTGAAGAAAAATTGATTAATTACATATAATGTTTATTCATAAAGTAAAATTCAACTGAAAATTCAGAATTAATTATGGATATAAGTAAGTTTTGAAAATTTTTTGAGATAATTTACCCCGGGTTTTGTAAAAAGGGGTTTTCAACCTAAGTTCTACAAAAGTTGTGAAGGATTAATTTCTGTTTAAAAAATAATAGTATAATATCAAGGATTTCAAATTCTCTTGAAATTTGAAGGCAATTTTATTAGTTGATACATTTGAATATCATGGTTCAAATTGGTTTACATCTTCCTATCGTGCATGAAAATGCTTATAATTACTTAAATTAGCGTTTAGCATATACTTCCATGTTAATATTCCATTAAATTACATACTTTAATATCTCAATTTTGTTAATAAGTGTACTTCATTGTGAAAGTTACCAGCGCAAACTTTGTTTCCTTTACATTGGATATTGGATATGTTTAAAATTATTCGATTTTTTTTGTTGATTTATTATTACTTGATTTTTTAATTATAATTAATCGATGTATATATTTAAAGTAATTAATATTGTCGAATTTATTTGTAAATACAATAAAATATTAAAATCCAAACCATTGATCACAAAAAATAAATAAATGTGTAAATTGTTGGAAAAAAATGTTACTGGATTAATATTTTAAATATGTTAAATTGTATTTTGATTTATAATACATTGTGTATTATGTTATAAATAATATAAATGTAATATATTGCGACTAATAGTCGATTTAGCCTGCCCTACCAATGTGAGGTAAGTTATACATTTTGTACTCTCTAAGCCTCGGTCGTTAGCTCTTTGGCCTAATTTGGACCAATAAGGGAAATATAAATAGTTGATTTAACGAAACTAATTAATAAGAAAGTATGTAGGTGTTAAAATAATAATTTGGTATAAATTAACAAGTATCTATTTATAAGAAAATAATATATAAAATATTTACATATTCAACACAATCACACCGTCGTCGTGCTTAGTCTAAAATGACTATTCTTATTATATTATTGGCATTACGTATGTTAGTATTGTAGTTAACTATTATGAATGAGGATTGTTATCACGAACGCAGGGTGATAAGACCTTTGTAAGGTACCGGGCTAGCAGTAACACCATCTTGCGCTTCCGTCGTCGGTTTTGGTTGACCTTCGGGTACGGAAAAGTTAAAATTCTGCAAGAGACTTGCGATGAAGATAAAGAGATTGCCTCTGGCCAATGATTCACCCAAACATCTCCTCTTGCCAATACCGAATGGAATGAAGTTTTCTGATACGGATGTTTCATTCTCTAAGAAGCGTTCCGGACGGAACGCCTTTGGATCATCCCATATGCATTCGTCTCCAAAGAACACGCTGTGGAATGTTGGAACGATCATCGTACCCTAAAAAATACAATAGTTAATTAATTGTATGTGTTCGCTAAGATTACATTTAAATGAATTACTTTAGGAATGTAGTATCCGCAAAGCGAGGTATCTCTTAAAGCCCTATGAGGAACTCCGAAAGTCATAGCCATAAATTGTCTTAGAGTTTCCATGACAATGGCTTCCACATAAGGTAAGCTATGAACATAAAATCATTAATACATTGTTTCATTTGTAATTATTGTTTAAGTTTACTTCGGTCTGTCGTTTAGTGATGGCGTTCTATGTCTTCCAACGACTGAATCGATTTCTTCTTGAGCTTTCTTCTGCACTTCTGGATTGAGGATGAGGTGCAGGAAGCAGAATCCGAAAGATTTTGTTGTGGTTTCCGAGCCGGCCATGAAGAAGTCCAAGCAGATGGCCAGCAGTTGTTCTTCCGTGAAAGTTCCTGGTTTATCCGGAGAATTGATCATTTCCAGGTAGACATCGATCAGATCACGAGGTTCTCCTGGTATGTGAGTGCGCTTATGCTCTTCAATCTCCTTATTAATGAATTTCCAGATAGGTTTGTGTGTCTGCATGTACAGATTGTAACCTGAAATTTCTGGAGCGAAATACCTTAGTATCGGGAAATGGCTGAACAACGTGCCCATCATATCAATGTTCTTGAAGAGTTTATTCAAGATGCTTTGTAAATGAATAAGGTTTTCGTCGTCCGGGCTGTACTTGGTTCCGGCTAACATCGTCCACAGAGTGTTCAATACGTGGATTCCAAACATCGTGTCCATTTGAAGAACCACCTCTCCCTTCTTTCCCATCTGTTCCTTAATATGATTCACCATGACCTCGGCCTCCTGTTCGATCATCTCCGACATATTTCTCTTTCCAAATCCGAATTCCCTCAGATGCCTCAAGATGAACCTCCTCTGCTCCGTCCAAAAGGATTCATCAGTTAACAACACACCTTTCCTGCCGAACGTTCTCAGCTCGTAGAAAGGCCCGGTCGGTCTTCCATTCAGATTTTCATTCATCAAGAATTCTTTGATTGCTTGCATCCCGTACGCCATAACGATTTTCTCCTGTCCGATCTTCAGACCAATCAGTGGTCCGTATTTTCGGGACATATGCGCCACGGAATAGGCCAAAGTGCCATACTTCTTCCGCAATTTCGCAACGGTATAAGCACTGCCCAAGATAGGTATCCATTTCGGACCAGGCGGATAGTTCTTCGGCTTCACGGAATCCAAGTAAAATAGCAAGAGGATTATCGATACAAAAAGCGCGACAGCTATCCACATCTTTCTGTTTCACAACAAAAGACAAATAAATCATTCACAAAGAAAAAAAGAAATCTTCATTGATGATGAGTTTATAAATAATATTATACAAGAAAAAATATTGCATAATTTTTGAAAGGGAAAGCACGACCGACGGACGAAGTCCGCCGCGCGGCGAGATCCGCAGCGTCTCGACTTCCTGCTAAAAGGTGAAAGTTACAAAGCCGAGAATTCTGTAATATGTGTAATACTGTTATGCAATTTGTGTGCTTGTATCACCACTATCTGCCATACGACCGATCTAATGACACCCAAAAAGAAAGAGCAAATTGCTTCAACTGGATTTCGAGAAATTCACGACTCTTAACATACTTTTATCGCTACTATAACCTACTATCAAATAAATGCAAAATTTATATTCAATGTCTTACATAACTGTTTGCAAAGTGAAATTCCTGCATTATTTTATCTTATTTTATTCATTATGCAACTTCAAATTCAGAACAAATTTCTTAAGTAAATTAAATAATTGTTAAAATTTTATATGGAGACAAAAAATAACAAAAAAAACGTCAATTTTTATATTTATTAAAGAAAATATATTTTGTTCTACAATTTTCTTTCCACTTAGAAATATTATTACCGTATTATAAAAACTGTATCAACTATATAAATATCAGAAAAAATATCCACATTATTTAAACTATTATGTTACTACAAAACTAAATCTGAAGTGATACATGTGTTCTCATGACATTTTTGTCTATAATGACAAAATTTAAAAAAATATGGCAGTTTTTAATATATATATATATAAATTGTATTAACTATTGTTTAATTCAAAACTTCACGGTTTTATGAAATACGTAAATAAATATTTCCTAGCAATATTAAAATTGATAATATTTTCCAATTCATAAGCTTGATCCATAATTATGTAAGTACTTTAATAATTATTGTATTAGAATAGAAACAACTTTATTAGCCACAAATTGGGCTAAAGGCCTAATTGAAATATTATTAAAAAAAAATAATAATGTTTAAATGAAAAAGTATAATTTTCGTTTAAATATATTTACTATTGATTAATTACTTAATTAAGATGAGTACGGAGCATACCTTTTCTTATCTGGTTCGATTAAATATTATTACATGTACACCGGCAAAAGCACTTTCACCGCACACTCAAAACAACAAACTTCTTTATTTCCCGTCATCCGCGGCCCTCATATAAGATTTCTCCCACTTTTTCAACATTGAATCCCAATGTTGAAGTTTATACAGGGTGATCCCACATAGCTTGTAACGTTCGTGATGTAAACATCCGTTTCGCAACATTCTTAAGAAATTTTTCCCGACCTGTTATGAACGCGACCAATTATGTCAATAATAAATTTCACGAAAAAAAGAAAAGAAAGAATGAAAGAAAAGAAATGAGCGTTGTGTATGCACTCATTACGTGACTTTCGATGGTGGTCTGTTCAGAGATATTCGTGTTGGATGCGTCTTACTTTACTTTGGAATGTTTTTTTTTTTGTAATTCTACAATAATGATTCACGTAAAAACCATAAATCTATATTTTGTTAACTACGTTTAAAATTGTTTTCTGTTATAATAAATTAGTGTAAATATAATAATAATATATGTGCCGAAATGTTTTTTTTATTTAATTCCTATTTTTTAATTGTTATTGTATTGAGTTTTTTTTATAGTTATTGTTGCAATAAATTTTATTATTATCGAGCAGACAAAAACAAATGCGCAATATAAATAATACTTAAACAAATTTTAAAAAACAACTGTTGTAACAATTTCGAAAGTCTATTGACAGCAGTTCTTCCGACCTCTAAAATTATATTAACATTACTTATTTTGGTTTTTATTTAAATTGAAATCAAAGTTTACTGCATAATATATATTAATTATTGCATTAGTTATAAAACTACAATAACATTAAAACATAAGGTTAATTGTAATTATAAGTGTTAATAGTATTATAGTTAACAAAAGGAAGTGTACAATTAATTAAATTAATTATGTGTTATTATTTACTTGCTCTTATATCATGTTTATAATAAACTGAAGAAATAAATAAAAAAAATAATTAAATTTATGCCATTTTTTGTACAGTTGTGATTACATAAATATAACAATATAAATATAATCATTAATAGTTTTAGACTTTCAATCATATAATGATTACATACTAGTGTAACTAAGTATAATAAATTTAGAAAAATGATTAGTTTAAGTATTTTCAAAAAAAATCTAGCTAACTAAAAATATACAAATAAACATTAAAATATTATCGTAGTTATTATTTACATATTTTCTTTCAAAATTGTCCTTACATTTTTTGAATCATAGGAAATGAAATTCATAATTGTATTTTATTTGTTTGTTTTCTTCATTTCTAATAAAATTTCAATATATGTAACTTCTATAAACTTTTTTTTTGATATAACAGCACTTACGAATTAGATAAATCTAACATTAAGTTTTTTTTTTAATTTATTTAAAAGCAATCTATCTACAATATATAATCAAGATAATAAGCTCCAGTTATATCGTATCAGAAAAAAAAGTAAAAAGGAAAACAAAAATAAAGAAAAATATAAATATTGGAGATTGACCCAACGATCAAACTCCACAAATAACTAAAATGAAAATTATTTTAAAAGACTAACAAAAACAATCATCGTATTCACACGTATATGTCCATTTACAAATTAGCAAAGCAACCAGGAAGATCTTGTGGCTTAAATCGCTTCAATCTTCGTCTGTGGGAATCTGTGTTTGCAAGGTCGGCAGCGAGTTGATTTGGATGGTCGTCCAGTCGATGTTGATACTTAATGCTGAACTTTTCTATCTCTTCCCTGACAGTTCCAACTTTCGTGTACTGGAGGATGTAATGATTTGCTGAGAACCACGGTGCATTGGTTATGGATCTTAGCGTTTTCGATTGAAACCTCTGTATTATGTCAATAGTGGTATTACAGGCATCCCCAAAGTTGGATTCCATAGGTCCATATAGGTTTTATGATGGCTTTAATAAGATAAGCAGTTTATTTTCAACTGAGGTAGACGAATATCTGCCCATCAACCAATGCAACCTTTTTACTGCCAGGCCCAGCTGCTTCCTCTTTGTTCGAATGTGCTTCTTCCAAGTGAGACGTCTGTCGAGATGAATCCCAAGGTATTTGGCATCGTCTGCTTGTGGCAGGGCACAGCCATTCAGTGTTACAGGAAGCCAAGTTTCTCTACGCAACGTAAACGTGACATGGACTGATTTCGTTGTATTGGCCCTAATTCTCCATGTCTTGAGCCAGTAGGCAATGTCATCCAAGCTTCTCTGAAGTTCTCTGAAGTTAACATCAAGTGGTGATAATTTCTTATGCTAACTCTATAGATTAACGGCGTCTCATAGCCGAATGGCTTGAGTCGTCGTCCGCAAAATTTGGGGTCCCGGGTTCAAACCCTGGTACTTCCAAATATTTGCAGCCATCAAAATGAATTAGTTGTCAATGGGCAACGATTCCGAACAAGTGTCTGCAACGACGTGGTGATTTGCTGAATATCCGATCTGGATAGATTGCAAATATCGTTGCAAAAAGACCAAAAAAAAAAACTATAGAAATTACGAAAAAAAAAAGAAAGAACTATCATTTATATTTTAAGTCATTACTTATTTTGTGATTTTTATTATATATAGAACATTAAAAAACATTTAACAAGTAAAGTAAGGAATCAAGAATGCCTATTTTTTAAAGTGAAATTTGACAAATGGAATTTAATTAGAAAATTCTGAGGAGCATTATAAAATCAAAAAACGTCGGCATGAAGCAACATAAGTACATGATATTTTGAAATGGACACATGGGAATCATTCACTATTTCTAGAATCATGGAAAAAATGTGTAAAAAATACAATTTTAGGAGAATCAAGTTTCCTTGAAAAGTCAGAACATTAAAAAAGCAGAATAGGGACAGTACAGGAAATAACCGAAGACGGAAAAAGATGTTTTACGCAGAAACTTATGGTCAATAATAACAATAAATGCTATAAATCAATAGTCTTATTATATCATTTAGTTTAATAAAGTATTTATATTAAAAATTTAATTTTTAAAATGTATTTTATTATAAAATAAAGTGAAACGTTTTTATTGAATAATCTTAAGAAAAACAAATCAAATTTAAAAGTTTCTGATCTCGTATAATTTTAACATAGAAATAATCTGGGAATTATACGGTAAATTGCGCAGCGGCGTAATTGTGAATCAACGTAAACTAAGCTTGGTTTACAGTACAAGTGTTTGTATTTAGGAAGTTATGTTGGTGGCCTATCTCAATGTATTATGTTGAAATGATATTTCTTCCAAAATACTAAAATATAATCAACTGAAAAATAATCAATTCATATAAGTAATATTAATAATAATAACATTTATTGCAACAACGACTACAAGAAAAAATATAAACTGAAATTAATAGAAATACAAAGAAAAGAAATTATAAAGCTATGCTGCAATGAGTTACTTTATTATATTTTACACTGATTAATATTAATGAAAATCAAATTAAGTCCATTTAATATATTCATCGTTCTATCCTTTTAGTAAACTGCTTTGGAGTATTATTTTGTCTGAGGCTCGAATCTAGAACATTTCATTTTATTAAATCTTTAATATTAAAGCAATGACATAAATATAATATGTAATATTTCGTATATAAACTACACTTGGTTCTCTTTTTATGCGGTAGATACGTTCCACAGGAAAACGCATAAAAAAAGGGTTCATTAAATTTCAGAAAAATAATTAGTCTTTCTATATTCTTTCTGAAATGTTTATTCATAATTTTATAAAAACGTTAACAATCATACACAAGTTTATTAAAATTCAGAAAAATATAATCTTAATATATTCCTTCTAAATTTATACGGAAATATTTTACAAAAAAAAATACAGAAAATTTTTATGTAAGTTTCATTAGAATTAGCGTCCTATATGAGAGTGTTCGGCATAATTTGCGAACTGGTTCGAAATCACTTTCATTACTAGAAGAGGTAGTCAGCATATCAGATATATGTCCTGAAGATAATGATTCTTCACAAGTAAAATTAGTCTCAACTTCGCATGTTGATTTTTTTCCCTTTGACAATATAATTTGATTAACTTTGCGATGGCTTTGCTATTTTTTTGTACAATTCCTGATATCCAGAAATGCAATTCTGAAGCTCGCGTTGAAAATTGAATGCTCGTTCAGAATTATCATCTTTTTCGATGAAATGGTTTGCCTAAAATAGTTATTTAAAAAAAATGCTTCTTGAAATAAAACGCATAACTTCAAACGCATAAAAAGAGGACCTAGTGTACATATATGTTTTTTGTTATATCTATTTCTTGCTACTTACCTTAATATTGTTCATTAATATAGATAAAACTAACGCAGGCATAGATACTAAATTATAGAATGCAAATTGGTGACACGATGACTAACAAAATAGATAGTGGAATAAGCTTGTATTTTGTTGAATAATCTAATAAAAATAGATTCAAAAATAAAATATTCATAAAATATATTACTGCAAATACACATCGTGTCTAAAGAAAAAGACATGCAAAAGTAATTGTAAAGTTGAGGGTTAAAATTTGCGTAATTTCATGTGGAATAAACATTTTATTATTATGAGCGTCAATAGTCATATATATATTAATATTATTATTAACAATATACACAGTATCATTTAATATTAATTAATTATTATGAGATTTAGAACAGACATTCAGTATTTATAATAATATAATATATCTTATTATTTATTTTATTATTATTATTATTGACTGGACAAATGCTTTTTTTCTTTATTCATTCATAATTAATGGTTATCATCGTTCCTTCTTCGATCGAATATCAATGGGCGTATTTCTGTATCATCCTAAACATGGAAAACGAAATGGATAAAATGATAGTTATTTAGGGCTAGCGAAATATATAGAGATAGAGATTAGTGAAGGAAAGGGTGAATACAAATTGTCTTCGATTCGATTACAACAGATTCCAATGCGAAAACAAATTAACTCTATTTTATGTACAATTTCAACAAATCGCCATCGTATTTATCATAATCCTAAAAAAACATGTTCAAGTATCTTCCCTTACTCGTGTATAATAATTATAATATCAAGTATAGAATCATATTATATACAGTGGCAAATATTAGATTATTAGAATTTAAATTTAATTAAGAATTATTTAATCACTTACTTCAATAAAAATTATTATTCATTATTTTCAATTAAATAAAGGCACTTTTTACACATCTAAAAATTACACTTAATGCAAAAATTGGAAGGTTTTAGTTTCATGTTCATAAATTACTCCTCTTATACTTTCCTCATAAAGGTTATGTATATATGTACACTATTTACAACATTAAATACTTTCTCTTCTTTTCATGGAAACGATTCACACTTATAAGCTCAATTGATTGTATGCTTATTTCTCTACCAAAAACTAAAGTGGATCAAACAAAAAAAATAAATGTAAAAATAATGAAAAAAACAAACTTTTTGTCCAACTTTTGTTTTATATAATAAGAATAATGATAATTTACCCTATTCGTCCGCAGAAATCAACGAATAATAATCAAATAAAAATGAAATACTGAAATAAATTTATTCAAAAATTATAATAATAATGAATGGGGGGGGGGGAGAAAATAAACACCTAACTTAAATACAAGAATTCATAATATACAAACTCTATTCGACTTCTATACAGAGATGGAAAAAAAGAAACTAAAAGGCAAAATACGAGAAAGGGATGAGAAAACAATTAAAAAAATATATAAATTCAAGAAAAAAGATAACTTTGGTTTTTTGCTTACTTGGACTAGTAAAAAAAGAATTCATTAAAATAAAAAGAACTATAAAATAAATATTATACCGATGTTTAGAACATAAAAGACAAAATAATATATATATAAATACATATCTTCATTGTGTAAGTTTTTTTTTCTTCTTTTTTTTTTAACTTCTGAGTATTTTAATTAATTAACATTTCTACTTCATTAATTAAGTATAATAATCTAAAACTTAAAATAAAAATATTCTTTGTAGTCTAACTATTTACAAACATCACATTTCTTTTTTACTCTCATCTGCTGCTTATCTTCTGTTAATTTAAATATACACGTCGGTCTTACACTACATAAAAATCTTTGAATTATTATTTTTTTGTTCCATTATATTGAATGCCTTATATGTTTTACTTGTGATGATTGGGGGAGCTTCTTTTTGATTTGATTCTTGTCTCTTCTATTGAGCAAATGAAAACCATGCATAGTCTATAAATAATCTATGTGATTATTAATAGTATTTGACACTTAAAACTCTAGAGCCTAGAGACTTGACGCACATTTCCCTTCCGAAGTCTCAGACTTATGTTCACTTTTGTTTTGTTGCAACTCGCGTGCTTCGATTAGATCCATTGCATCTGCTGATCGATTCTCTTGCGTTAGAGGACATAGAGAATATCGTCCGGATCTCATACGAGGTGACCCTCCTGTTCGTTGACACTGTAACCGTTACCGAAGCTGGTGAGCTCGCGTTTCTGACTCAGGTTTTGGGCCTGCAAGATCTGCGGTTGGTTCTGCTGTTGGTTGCTGCTGGTGTTGTGGAGGACGTCCGGCGGCGGGACCGCTGATCGCTGCTGATGGCGCAGCAGGGAGCCGTTCGATGGTAGAGGAGGTGTAGCTGGGGCCATGCCGTGGTGGTGGCCTAGGTGAGGGTGAGCCGGAATCGGGGGAGGATTTTGAAAGTCCAATGGCGGTGGGTACGACAGGTATCTGTCGGACATGTTGAAATAGGAACCGTCCGCGGGTGGTGCCGGCGAAGGGGCGCTCACGTATGAAGATTTGGCTGCACACACAAAACAGAAACGAGATCGTCAGTTTCGTCGCCTACTCGAAACGGAATACGTCGGCAGATAGGTAGCCCACCCACCTGAGATGCTGCTGTGATAGCCCAATGTCTGGTCATCCCTGGCCCTCGTTCTGTCGGTTGTCACGTGGTGCTGGTGATGGTGATGAGGGTGCGGAAGCGTGTGCGTCTTGTGGGCCATGTTAGGCTGGATTTGCATCTCGTAACCAGGACAAACTGGATACGAGCTGTAATCCTGCTGGTCCATCAGATAAGTACTTGCGGCCTGCTTGCGACCCTCGTCCTAAGCAAAAGCATTTTCAATTCCAAAATTAGTAACGAAACACCCCACCGCAAACCATGTAATTAATAATTACCCTTACAATATAATCATTGTTGCTGCCCTCGTTGCTGTAAGTTTCGCTCTTCTCACTCACCGACGACAGTGTCTCTCCGGTCACGGTATCGTTGTAGCTGCTCGGTGCGTACATCTCGATAGTAGCAGACTTGCTGCTTTGATTGCTTTGTTCTATGGTAACAAAGAATAATAAAATAAATAGATATAACTTAATTATGTTATTATTAATTAAGAAGTATATGTTAAGCGTAACAAATAGTGGTAATAATTATCGTATTTTACCTCTGAGTCTCTTCGATCGCTTTTTGAAAACACATCCAGCCACGAGGCCAATGTTGATGAGGACGAGAACTACTCCGATTATGCTAACACTTATAATTACGATGCGCGGAAGGTCCTGTTTTTCGAGTAAATCCTCGGGTATGACTTTCTCGACTTGATCGTTGATCGTATAAACTGTAAATAGGTAGAAGAAAAACAGTTAATTACCTGTTAGTCGTTTCTTCGATCTGTGGTGCAAACAGCATCCGATTAGTAATATGTTCATGAGGATGAGGGCGGTGCCGACCACCGTGCCGACGATCACGGCGAACCCAGGGAATCCGCCCCGTGTCTTCTCGTCCAAACTCGGGGAATGATAAGAAGGTGGGACCTTGTCTGATTTGTTAATACGAGTTAGTATTGCAGTGGAGGAGTTAGTTGAAATTGAATGCATAATGAATGAATGATGAGTTGTAGGTACTCACTCGATGTTTTAGCGCTGACAATGTCTGGCATGTATTTGCTGTTGCCCAGCTTATTCATGGCCATTATCGAGAAGATGTAACCAGTATTTATCTCCAATCCTACTATAGTGTACTGAGTAATGTTGTGCGGTAAAACGTCTTCATACTTGTAGCCTTCGTCTTCGACTTCGCGATACCTAATCCTATAGTTGGCCATCATGCCGCCATCGAAGCCTGGAGTCCAGCCCAGGGTCACACTATCGTGTGTGACATTAAGTACTTGTAGGAGTGACGGGGTGTCCGGCACAGAAGTCACTTCCAATCGAGGCGAGTTAGTCGCAAAGCCCAAGTCGTTACGGGCAACGCACTCGTAATTCCCGTAATCCGCTGATGTTACATGGGTTATACTCAATATGGATTGGGAAGTTAATCTGTCAATCTGCAAAGAGAAGAGAAAAAACGGAGCAACGTGAGTTTCGGAGAGTTTAAAAACAACTTCAAAACAAATTACTTGTTCGTATTTCGCGTAATATTTGCCGGAAGAGTTGACGTTGATCGAGGCCCCGTTTCGAGCCCAAGAGTACTTTGCCAGAGGGGACGATGAGCTTCTGCAGATTACGCGGGCCGTTCCGCCTGCATCGCTCGCAAATTTCATGAAACTCGGAGACTTATCTATTTCCGGTTTATCTGGAAAACAAAACAAGTTCGGTTAAAATAAGGTGAAAAGATGAAATAGAGTATGGGAGTTTTCTAACGTTTCACAATGAGCATAACGTCTCTGGTCGTTATATTTCCAACGCCGTTGTTGACGATGCACTTGAAGTTGCCGAGGTCGTCCCTGCTGACTGAGCTAATCCTGAGATATGAAGTGCCGTTTTTATCGTACATGACGGACGTGCGGGCGTTGAAGTCCTCCAAATCGTCGCGCTTCCAGCTGATGGAGTCGTCGCTCAGGGGATTCCCCTCAGCGGTGCACGAGAGAGTCGCATCCTCTTTCGGGTTCACGATCACGTTCTCACTTACTGCCACAATCGAAGCGCCGACTGCAGTGAATCAAAAGACGGAGGAGGAAACATAAGAGAGAAAAAAATTAAATAACATTGTTATTAAAGTAAAGAGATGGTCGAGGAATAGGAAATGCTATTTTTCCTTACATTGGACTGAAATGTTGACGTGCGCCATTGAACTTCCCTGCGAGTTGAGCGCCTCGCAGGAATAAACGCCGGCATCGTGCCTGCTGAGTTTGGTGATGTTGAGGACGCGCCCGTCGGAGATAATCCTTTCCATTCCAGTGCTCGAGGACGACATCTGCATAATCGGCAATCCGTCTTTGGTCCAAGTGTACGCGATGTTCTTCGGGTTTCCGTCCGCTTTCAAACTTATTATCAGTGGCTCGTTCTCGATGCCGGTCACGGCCTTTTCATTATCCTCATCAAACACAGGCTTATCTAATGGTGAAACGCGAAAGAGATGCAACAAAAGAAAATATAAGTCTTAACTAAATTACGCTCATCTCGATATTACTTACATAACACTTGGAGCGTAATAGCATCGTGAACGGATCGTTGCAAGAATTCGTTGGTCGCTTGACAAGTATACACAACTTCGTTCATTTGCTCCGTGATGTTCAATTTCAACTCCATACTGGACACTTTTCCTCCATGCAAACCAGGTTTGGTGGTGTTGATCAAACCTTGAATTGGAATACCATCTCGCCACCAGGACAATTTTGCTGGTGGATTACTGGAGCTCGAATCGCAAGTCAGAGTTGCTTCTTCATTCGGTTTAAGCTCGAATGGATCTTTTCTGATCTTGATTGTTTCCGGAGGAACTAACAACGAAAATCAAAATTAGTACAATACACTCATTTAACAATTATAATAAAACTCACAGAGAACACTCATGGTGATAGTTTCGAACAAAGGAATTTCAGTCGCTGTATTTGCTGCCTCGCATCTGTACCTAGCATCATTGTCAGTCACATTGGTGAGAATTGTGATCTCGGCTGTCACCGATTTTTCGTTGGTTTTAACAGTGGAATGAATCTTCTTATCGTTCTTGTACCACGAAAGTGTAGCCAGCGGGTTTCCACCTGCAGAAGTGCAAGACATTTTCTGAACGGTGCCAGCAGATATTCTTTGACCCGGAGTGTATCCATGGATGAATGGCTGTCCAGGGGGATCTAATTCGGAAACACACATTAATACTCACATTGTAATAAAATATGTTAACAAATATTACATAAGACGTTGATGGTGTGAGTAGAAAGTATGTTTTCTGTCAGCTGCTGGTTGAGGCCGTGACAGATGACGACGTGACTCCTTCTATTGTTGTCGACGTAGGTCGTGATGTTGGAGGTTGTAATCCAACCACCTTCGGGAGAAACAACAGTACGGGTAGTAACGTTCTTCCAGTGGATGCCATTAACCATCCACTTGATTTCAGCTGCCGGATTGCTGTTGGCAGTTGAGCAGGTCAATGGCACCGGGTCCCCGATTCGAGCCTCAGTTGGACCAGAAATTGTCACATGCAATGGTGAAACTAAACCACAACAAAAGAACAAAACACATTTTTTTTATAAATAACTTTTTCTTTCATAAATTAGTCATCAATTCAGGTTGAATAATAGCAACAAAAAAAACTTACACAAGACAGTCATGTCAATCTCTGCTTTGAGTGGTGTTTTAGACATGATGTTGCTTCCCTCGCATTTATACCTGGCCTTGTTATCGCTGGCTTCTGCAGTGAATGTAAACACGTTCTCAGACACCCTTCCGGCAGTTCGGTATGCCATACGGATTTGCTCTCCATTCTTATACCAAATCAACTGCGCTGGAGGATTTCCTCCGCGACTCCTGCAAATCAGCTCAACCGTTTGGCCGCGACGTATCGTCTCACCCTCAGTATAACCCTCAATATAAGGAAGTCCAGGTGGATCTAGATACATCAAAATACAATACAATAGTAATTAAGAATTTCGTACCACAAATATTTAATTTTCCCATAATATTTTAAAATGAGTTTAAATTGTAATATAAATTAAAATTATATTTACATAGAACGCTGAGTTGTACTGTACTCCTCATGGGCATATCTTGAGAGAGAGCCTCATGACGAGCCTCGCACGTGTACTCTGCATAATCGTCCTCTGCGGCAGGTTTGAGGGTGATGCGACTGTGCGTGTCGTAACGCGCAACTTTGGGGTGTCTTGTGGATCCGGCCACCTCTATTATGTTTTCGTCTTCCTTGCCTGAAAAATTAAATTCGTCTTCAGCATATTCTTTTCCTCTGAAGTATAGGGGAAGGAAGGAAGTAGAAAAAAGCGAAATACTCACGTATATTCATTTGGACGTTTCCCCTGTACCAGACGATTTTTGCTGCGGGCTTCGCGTTCCTCACCCTACATTCCAATGTGAATTCTTGATTTTCTTTGATCTCGATCTTTGAATTCGATTGGTGATCCAATATCTCCACAGAATTGGGTGGCGCTGCAGAGGCGAGAAGAGAGACGATGATATTAATGGTGAAAGAAAATAGACCCAAAAAAAAACCAACAACTAATATTGCCAATGTCGGCTAAAAATGAGTGGCGGGTTGGAATTGGAAGGACAAATATAATATGGTAAAAAAAGGTCGAATTCTCTGTATTTGTCGCACGTACGTTAACTGTGTTAAGGGCTGCGGCCCTTATGTAAAGACAATGCGCGCCAGAAGTGTAAACTAATAAAGTGGACGAATTTCAGATTTGGAGCACGTACAAAACCGTCCCTTATATCTCTCTCTCTATATATATATAGATAGAGATATACACATACATCGTCACGACCCCTCCAACAGATAAACATTAGTTTGCCTCATGCGAGGATAAAAAGACGATGAAGAAAAAAGACACATATAGGAAAGGAAGTTTTTCGAATCCCTTTTAACAAAGTTTCGACTTTCAAATTTAATTTGCTACCATCCACGCATTTTTATTGCCTCCCAACGATAGTCAATAAACGTAGTTATTGAAACAAAATAGAATAAAGCAAATTATCTAGTAATATAAATAATATTGTTTACATTATATTTCTGAATGGAAGTTTTAAATTCAATACAATACCTAGTCACTGAAACTTTTTTAGCGACGATGTATATAGTTGAAACGTAATCCGTTACAAAATTTCACAAATCTAATAAATTATCCTTCAATTTATGTTATTTTGAAGTTGTAGAAAGCTTATTTGTATTTATTACTTTGTCCATCGTCCTCGGTGGATGGTTCTGCGAGTGTGTCGAGTTGCGAGAGATATAACAAAAGGCTTCTGGATCCCCTACGGGTTGTAAATCTGCCAGAGAGAAGAGAGTTCGAGGTCCTGCACTATCCCGAACCAGTCCGACTCCTTTATAATTTAGTGCAGTTACATTTGTTATTGCCCCAGCGACAAATATCAGCATAAAACATGATATTACGGCGCGCGGATGAATTACCGTTCACTCCAGAAAGGTTAAAGCCTTTTGATATTTTAAAACGTTTGATTCGAGTTAATTGAACGGCGCCCATTATTAACAGCAAATATTGGCTGCGAAATTACATCAGGAAGTTTAGTGAAGGCAGGCAAACAGCAAAACAAAGATCAAAATGGATAAAAGAAGGCGAAGCGGAAGTGAGGTAACGGAGAGAGATACGAGAATGAGATTTAGCTGTAATAATAATTCCTTTGTGTTATTTGCTCTCGGGATAATAACAAGGAGATGACTACACGAGGAAGGATGAGAAAGACGGGGGTGGCTTCATTAGCCCTGCGGCCGTCAGCCAACTCGCAATCGCCGCTTCTTTGTTTGTTGTCGCTATTTTCTCCTCCTTATTCTCCTTTTTTTGTTGATTATTTTATTTTCTCTCTCTTTTTGCTCTCTTTTTCGCGTAATTAAATCGCTACCACCTCCCAACCAGAGGGAAAAGAAGAAACGGAAAATGATTTACTCCCGTTTCTTTCTCGCCCCATTTGGGCCGAATAAAAGATGGCTTAACAACTCTTAGAGAGAAGCTATCTCTTTCATTGCGCAACCGAAAAAAATAAATAAATAAAAAGAGGACGAAAATAAAAAAGAAAGTAGAAAAGAGGGCGAACAAAACGCTTTTCACTTTTCCAGCGCCCTGTTTAAAACACGAAGCAATACAACAAAGGAAGAAGGGCTTTTCGATTAAATTTTAAAGCTGGCCGCGATTGCCGGGTAATTGGGTTTTAGTCGTTGTCGCGTCGTGTCAATTGAGTTTGGTGTTAGTTGTAAATTAATTTGAAAGGGGGTGTTTAATGCCCGCCATATATAGTTTATAGTTCATTTTGAATAATTTGCGGCTTGACGGCGGCAAGATGACACGAGAGACGACGTAATAACATCGGCCACTTTATCAATTTAAGGCCGAAATGACAATTATCATTACCCGCAACACGCTAAAAGCCTCGGCCGATGTCATTCGGGGTGATGATGGTCTTGTTTGTAGCTGTTTCTATTGCCCTTGGTGATGATGATGACGCAGGCGGTTTTATTCGCGAAGGAAGAGGTGGAAATTGGCGGACAAGGGAAGTCTGTAGTTTAACGGTCTGCGTCTTCTATTCCGGGGGTGCAAAGCGAATGTGGAGGGTTATAAAAAAGAACGGGGGGAGAAATAAGCGAATTTGGATGAACGCCAGAATCGGTCAACTCCGGCTTTATTGGTCCCATCAGAAAATAGTCTGCATTCTGAATGGGAAAATAATGTCTTTATATTAAAACCAAAAAAAAAATTAAATAAAATAAAAACCGCGCGTGCACGAAATAAGGGATGAGAGACAATTAGAGTCGAGTTATGTGTAAGACAACACAATATGCAGGGTCCAAAGGGCATAATGCGCATATAATTCCGACCACAATGGCGTCATTGTATTAAGTCTCGACGGTTAAATTAGTAGGAGTAGTTTAGTTCCCAAACATATGTACCGAGAGGCCCAGAACGCCACCCTAATTGCCTCCTGCGCCTCCACCACCACTGATTTCGGATTATGTCCAGGTGTTGTCTGCGCCGCTTCATATATAGTGCGCGCAATCAGGCCGACTACCCTTTTTCTCAAAAGAGATAAAATCCACGCCAATTTGCAACCCTTTGTTCCCTCAATCTTTGCAGATACTTTGCAGGATGAAGGATGAGGATAAACAGGTGACGTCGAATAAGAGGTGAAATTCCATCCATGGCGGTACCCCTATTTGAGACATTCTTAGAACGCCGTCTTTGCCTCACTCTCCCACTTTTTTACCCCCTACAAAGACCGGGAAGAGAACACGTAGCCTCATTAAAACGAGCGCAGGACAAGACACATACAAAAATGAAAAAACAACACCGAGAATTGCATAACACTTTCAGAAGGCGCAAAGAGAGGAATGAGCGAAATGTAATTATTTATTCGACGAGAAGAGCTGCAGCGAAACGAAACGTTCGCGTGTATTTATAAAAGTGTTTACATTGATTGAATTGCTAATTGAGGCGTGCGGCATTGCGGAAACGGATATTAATGTTTCCTCGTGAACGGACAACGGAGATGGAATCGAAACAAATTATTTCAAAGTTGATCAGTTGCATAACCGACAACATTCTACGTGGCATGGGACGACGGACAGATGGAGAGACGAGAAGTGGAGCTCGAGCATCAACGAGATGAAAAAATTCGATAAATTCAACAAGACACACAACACACGAGGAGCTTGCCAAGACGTTGTTCAGATTACCTTTTAAATTTCTGCCACATAAATCAGGGTGCCTTTATGCCAGTATCCATTGTTGCAATATACAACGAGATTAAAATTAAAGCAAGACGATGCCAGATTACGTACGATTCCAAACGAAATAAACTATCGCGGCTGACGTTCGCCTCGGTAATTGGAAATCGTCCCTTCCGAAGACCATTTACTTTTTATCGGATCTTCTATATTGGAACGGCAACAAATCGCAAATCAAATTAAAGACAGTCTTTTTTTAAACTGCACTAAAACGAACACAATTTGCTCCAGCAACGAGTTTAAAAGAAAAGAAAAAACTATTCACTTATACAAGTCTCCATTATTTACTGATAGATTCCATTAGTAAAATCTTATACAATAAAAATGCAAATAATTAACATTAAAAAAGATATAGAATAAAATAATTTGATTGTTAACACCAAATAAAGTTGTTTTACTAAAGGTACAAAATACAATTTTAATTTTGTAAAGCTATGTTGTTTCAAATTTTATACATTAAGGAATAAATCACTTAAGTACATTTAAAATTAAATTGTTTAAATATTTAGAGAAATTTTAATATTTATTATAAATTAAAACAAATGGAATATAAAGATATATTAAGTGATAAATATACAAAATAAAACTTGATTTATTGAAAGAAAGTTATATAGCAATTGAATTTCTCAGGAAACTGCAACTAAAAATTAAATATTCGTTGTTGTAAAAGCGATTTAGGTAATTTTCTTTGAATCTTGTAATTACAGTGTAGAAATAATTAGAAACGGATTAGGTACTAAATATGGAGAAGAGGACGCATGGTTGTGGTTTGAAATGGATTGCCACTTAGGAATAGAAAAATTGGAATTCTTCGAGGTTAAATTGGATTTAGGGTCGTTTCTGGTCGAGCGAGAAAGGGAGAAAGCTCTTGAGGCACGCACACACATCCACACACACTTACATATAACGCTGAGTCTGGCGTTGGCCCTTATGGCCTTATTGCCGCGACTGGGTCCGACCTGGCATTGGTAATCGGCGTCGTCCTCGAGAGACGCATTGCTGACTCTGAGATTGTAGACCCCGTGACGACGATCACCGATCACCGAATATCTGGGGAAACCGGCTATTTCAGCCGTGAAACCTGCGTCGGACAAGGAAAGACAAAAGTGTTAGAACATTGTTACAGCAATAAAAGAACATATATCGAAATTTGGATCATCTTACCAAGGGCGAATCCATCTTTAGTCCATTGGACTTGGCCGGCAACATTTGCCACCTCGCATTCGAGCATGGCTTCTCCGCCTTCCTGAACCTTGACATCCTTGGGTTTGATCCTGAAGTGCTGGTACTGTTGTCCATTGCTTACAGCTAACGAAGCCACCAGAAGCACCGAAAACACTGAAAGAGAAACGACAAGCACATATTAGTTACCTCATCGTTCATTGAAGAATGAATGCAATTTGTTTTCATCCGTAATTGGGATGGAAGGCTCGTAAAAACTTTCGGAATCCTGACTCGCATATAATCACTTGTCCGAGGAGTTCTAGTTTGCTCAGAAGGGGCCTTGATAACAAACAGAAGAATACGAAGTTTCAGGAAACCGTTGCCGAACATAGAGATCGCCTCTTGTTTACTTCGAATTTTTAAGTATCTTCTATTGGTTCTTAACTTTTTTTATATATTACCTTCTCCGCCTTTCTCTTTCGGTCCTTAATTAAAGACTTATGCAAATAAATATGTCAAGTGGGTAAAGTCCCACGACATCCAATGCATCTTAACTCATATATTTCTTTTGATAATTAAGTAAATTCATTCCCACGCGAAAACAGGAGCCACCAATCTGGTGTAGTGTACATTAAAAAAACATCTTCAAATCTGTTTATTAACGAGTTTTGTTAGGGTTCCTTTCAACTGCAGTTTTCTAAACAAGGATTATTTGTTTATTATTTTTACGAGAATGATTAATGACTAAAAAATAACCAATAGATGTAACTAATTATAATGCCAACGAATGCGTTTTGTGACTACAATAAAACATCTTACAAATAGAGTAGATTTTATGGTCGTAGTAGTAGCGATTGTAGTAGAATATAGGAGGTGTGTAGTTTGTAGTGCGGGAGGCCGGATTCGGTTTTTGGTGTCTGTGTCTCTTCTCTGTGTGTATTTTATTACCATACATCCAAGCGGGTGGTAGGAATTTGTTGCCCTCTGGGCCCCGCTTTTATATATCGAGTTACTATTTTAACTGAAACATGTGTTCACTTCCAAACACAGACACACTACAAATACAAAACACCTCCTCCTCCTCCTCCCGTCCCACACACACGAATATACGGACCCAACGATCATCACCATCGCAATCCTCTTCACTGTCAAATCGCTGGAACAAACGATTTAATTTATCTGCTTTCCTATGGATTGACCAACCCCGAGTTTAAAGTCCTCTCTTACACCCTTAACAGGTCATCCGAGCTAACAATTTCAAATGTCACCGAATTCAACTTTTTTTTAGATACTTTTGTTATAACAGATAACTTTAATTTATTACATGCAACCCAGTTAAAACATTTTTTTGTATAAAAGCAATATTTCATTACGTTTATGGGAATCCTGTAATTCTCGGACGTGTTGTATAGCAATAATTAGTTTATTATTACAAATCGTATACACGTTTATTCAGTTTTAAAAATTTATATTTAAATTTAGTTTGAATGCGTTCACGATCATTATTTTGCAATTAAAACAAATAATGAAACTCCATGTTACCAGATACTTTATTATTTAAATTGAAATCAATTTCAATCAAATAGTTTAAAACAAATTAAAATTAATTAAATTAGCTTTATACTTGTTTATTCTTTTCATTGTCATTATTTAAAAATATTATTTATTAGTTAATTACATGTATTCCAATGTAATTTTCATTACCTATAATTAATTACAATTAATTAAATTTCTAAATACAATATATATTATTTGTTTAATGATCAGAATTTTACATTAATTCTAGCGTAGCATTTTTTAAATTGTTTAATATAAATTGAAAAATGGAATTGTTACTTTGATAAATTCTTTATAAAACCATAATTCAATAATTATCGTGATGATAACTTTTCTAAATATCGAGTAGCAGATGTATTTGGCAATAGCATTAACCGATATGTAAACAAATCTATGAAAGTAAACTGAGAAACGAAAGTAATCAAACAAGAAGATGAATTTATCAAACTTCAGTTTACACCAATATTCTTAATCCACAAAGCACAACATGCATAACATAAATATTTTGGAAAGCAGCATCAATTTAAAGTTGGCAACCAACGGAATACGAACAGAGAAGACCGAAAGAGAAGGAGAGAGAGAGGAATATAATGAGAAGAAGTAATATATACACGCACACACCCAAACAAAAGAAAGGAGAATAGTGGGCTTTATTTATGGCAGTTTGAAACACTTTCTTAGCAAGATTATTTTTATTTTTCGGAGCAGAAGCGCACCAGATGCGACCGCTTCGTTGTCGAATGCAAAACGAAAAGGCGGCCCCCGTTTTTAGTAATATAAATATATATATATATATATATTCATCTCTGTGGCATGGACAGAAAAAAAAAACGGGATAATCCGTTGCGATTTCATACGAAACATTTGCTTCCCGAGAAACAAAGGATATCACAAAAAAAAGAACAATAATAATGGTGGACTGAAAGACTACTTGCAGCCGATTGATGTTCTTTTTTTTTGTTTATATCCTCATCATCTGTTATTCTCTGAATTAAACTCAAATTCATTACGAAACAATGGTTAAATTAGACTCTTTGAAGGGAAAAAAGGAAACTAATAACACTAATTACATCTATTTCCATTTTGTTGTATTGCGCGCGTTCGCACGGCTTTATTAAACCCAATTATATTTGTATATTAATCCGAGAAGTGAATTACAAAATAAAATTATATAAGTATAGAATTGTTATGGATGTATGAAAACTGATGTTACTCACTTTGAAACGGGCTGAGGAAAATATAATAAAAGCTTTTTAAAAGCGAATCTTTCAACGTGAGCATTTACCTAATAGTAATAAAAAAATATGAAAATTAAAAACAAATAATTACAAAAGTAGTTTTCTCTCTTTACTATCTATATAAAAAATCCATCGTCTTTTATTTTACGTTAAATAATAAATAATTATGCCATACATTTCTTATTTAATGACAAATAATTGTAAAAAAAAGTCATTACATATTATGTTAATTAAAATTGTTTTTTTTTATTTATTACATTTCTTGATTTATGTAGTAATATGCTAGTAAAATAAAACAAGTATTTTGATCATTTATTAATTTAAAAACATTATATTATCAGCACAACATTATATAAATGTTTTTAAATTAATGAATGTAAATAATTTGTATAACAAAAGTGAAGGGTTTCGCTTTTCGATAATTTGCTTTTATAAGTTTTCATTTACTTTGCATTTATTCGAACCAATTTAATTGGAAAACAAGTCCAATTATCAACGAATTATTCATTCGGGGCCAATTTGCATATCAAGTTAAAAACACAAATCCATTTAGTGCTGATTTGGAATGCACTCTGAATTTTCATTAAAACGTAATTGTTTGATAGTTTTATTTGCGAATTTGATTTTATATTTATATACAATAATAAATTATACTGACAATTATAGGTGTATTATTAATAATTCATATAATATTTCAAATTAACTACACTATATTTATTTATACAATCAATTTTTCATCAAAATTATTTTATTTAACTTTATTGAGTCTGTATTTTTTAAAATTTATATTTTGAATAATTCTTAGAAGATCCACGGAATCATTGTTTCTATTTCATCATAATTTGTATTTGATCATTATGTAACCCGTTACGACTATCATCTGCACTGATGTTTAGAGATAAAAAAAATCTTACATAATAAACAACTACTTTTTGGGGATACAAAAAAAATATTTAAATTTAAACTTTTTTTTTCATAACACATTAGGATTTGTTAGCACACCTGCAAACTGTTACAACTATCAACTGCATTAATGTTTAGTTAAGATAAATACTAGTTCAAACATTGTTAAAGATGAAAGAGACTCCTTTAAAAAGTATGTATAAAAGTTTCGAGAAAAACAATACATCAAGAAATCTATTCTAAATATTCTATTTAAAACTTGATTAAACGAGAAGCTAAGTACCACGGACAAAAGAGATTTGACTGTAAAAGGTAAAAAAATGAATGTTTTAAAACAAAATTATGTTGTTTCTATTTTGGTTAATTATAACATGTAGTTTAATTTGTTTTTATTATGTTAGATATTCTACCATCTGTTTATTAATAAAGTAATTTGAAATAGAACAATATGTTTGATAAAATGTAAATTGATATAATACTTGAGCTTTCTAAATGATTCAATGCGATTTTTTTATGTAATAATGGACGTAGAAGAGAGTTTGATAATTAAATATTTTCATTTACAATTAAATCTGGGTAATTGTATATTGAAAGCGCATTCCATTTGCTATTTCTGTCTGTATTTCATTTAGATGTTGTAATGTTGTAAACCATTCGTTTTGTTGCATCAGCAATAAATTTATGACTGAAAATCTGAGGTGAAACGATCAAAGTAAAATACATGAAACAGATGTGACTTTCATGTATCAATAAATAAATGAATATTGTATGGAAATTAAAATTGTCCACGTTATATCAAATATGAATCCGGACGTTCCTTAATGATTCATACCAAAAATCAATACGTTGCACTCGCGCTGCACTTGTTTCACATTAGCAGTGATTGACAGCGGTTTCTGCACAGCTTTTTTCCGGCTCATTTTATTCGGATGATTTGGATTAAAATTGATTTACGAAGCACGTTTCGCCATAAATTATAAACCGCGTGATCCGCGAATCTCGCTTCCCCTTGTTGTCCATATTGGCCGGGCGTATACGTTTTTTTTTTGTAATTGTTGGTTGTTGTTGTTGCTGTTATTAGTTTTCTGTTTCGGCTTTTGATGAATATAATTCGCCAATAAACTGATACGGCACATGCAACATACGAGAGTCGAATATTCATGAATATTCACGGCGGGGCAATAATATTGGAGGCGCAACCCTCGTTTGCGTATTCCTCATATTTTTTCCCCTCCCGTGTTGTTGTAACGCCAGGGGAAAAAAACAGCAAACGCACCATACATAATAAATTATCATTAGCCCGAATCCACGTCATAACCGTGGTGCCACGTATGCCAATACGGATGATCGCGTGTATTTCGTAATTGCGGATTTTTTTTTTAAGTACGCGGAATAAAATGGAATGGAATGAAATGGAACAGCGAGGGAAGAATGGATGGAGACCGAGCCAAAAGGAAACGGGGAATAAAAGTTGGCAACAATTAGACGGTAACAGATGCGAAGCGTCGGGCTCTTGCTGCTGCAAAAGCAGAATTTCCTCTGACCATTCTTTTTTTCCTCTTCTTCTTTCGTTCCTCCTTTTTCTTATTTCTCGTACACTTATTTCTTTATTTGCCGCTTCCTCTCTTTCCCTCCTGTATTCAACACACAAAGATAACGAAACTGTTACCAGGCACGAAACGGAAACAGAAACGAAAAGTTCCCATACTATTTTACATTAAAGTAAGATGGTTTACAACCAAATTACTGTAACGAAGCGAACAACAAAAAGTATGCCCCAGACATGTTATTCAACCGGTTATTCCAAAAAATATACTTATAAAGCAAGCATAATGCCAGGACAATAAGAAAGAAAAGTTGTCACGTCAATAGAAAGGTCATTTTATTACCAATAATGAACAATAATAGAGCTTCATTTCAATATCCATAAAAAAAGAATTTATCAAACCTTTCATCATACTATTTTAGTTATAAAATGCGAAGTTTATAGAAATCATGGAAGTAAATTAATTCTATAATTAATTATAAGATCCCATTAATTAAATTTCATTCATAAATAATAATTAGTTAATATAAAGTAAACTCATAATTACTGAGATTATATGTAAAAATATGAATTTCTTAAAAAGTTTAAAATGTACTTCTCAATATTCTGTTAGAATATTTCTAAATAAAACTAGTTACTCTATTTTACATGAAAATTATATATTACTGATAACCTATCCTAGTATTGTTGGGTTAAATTTCATGATCTGACGCTTTGACTTCTATTCCATGAGGTTTAAATTAATTGGTATTTCGTTCAGAATGGTAAAAAATCGAAGAAGATAAATGTATAATTAAATTAATTAAGTATACATTACAAAAAATACAAGGGAATGCCTTAACGACCCTCGATGTCTAAAGTTCAGTTTATCTATTTAATGGAAGTGGTTATGTCAAAGAAAAAATATTAGGTGTTAAAAGAGAGAGTTAAAATTTACTTCACATCCTGTTTAAGTTTAGTGAACACGAAGGTTGTATATGCACTGGATCGGCTTAAATCTTTAATGTTTATACATAACTGGTTATAATTTCATTTAAGTAATAACATTGATTTAAATCATTGAAAAGTGATGTTGTTAAAGAAGTAATGCATTAAAAATTTAAATCTGTTAATATAATTACTAGCTCACTGTTTATGTTCATGTATTATTATCAGTGTTAAGTAGCCCTTAAGCATGAAACGAACACTTTCACCAAGTTTTCATTAAAAAAAGTGTTTAATATAGAGTCCATATGATCCGAAAATACAGTAAACTAGTATGTATCAGAATAAATGATAGGTGTAGTCCGAGTATTATAACATAAAACTATAAATATTTTACTTCGGAATTATCAGTCTTCACGATTTATTAAGTATTCAGGTTGAGACATTATTTAAAAATTTCAGAATTATTCTATTTTTAAAGATTTTAATTTTCTCCAATTGTTATATTTTTTCAATAATTAAAAAATAATATATCAAGAAAACATACAATACATTAAATTATATTATTACATAAATTTTTATATTTTGAATAACGTTGGTCACTTTGAAGTGAACCACGGTGTTAAATACAATTTTGAATTTTCCATGGAAACATTTATCCAGGAGCTCTTGAATATTTAACTTTGAAACAAGCAAATTTCATGGAACGAAATGAAATTCAAAAGTGTGTTTAGCAAAATACTGAGAGCGAGCAGAACGTAATTCGTTTCATTTAATCCAGTTCGAGTGGGCTCTCCCCTTCATGATTCCCACTTTTTTTTTGCAGGTTGTTGTAGCCGCTGCCGTTTTTGTTGTTAAAAATAGCAAAAGTTGATCCATAAATAATGCCTGCTCCATCGCGCGTTTAACCTGTTCAGAGGAAATCCATTCTGCTTCTTCTCTTCACGCAGCCCCGGCTCTGCTCCTTTTTGCCTTTGCCGGTTCTGCAACTCGCCTTTTATTTTCTGGAATTCGTAATTTAGCTGCATTCGCAGCGAGCAAACTAATGAAGCCCTAGTAATTAAGTGACCTTAGTTTATATAAAGCTCACTAAACTACTGGAAACATGTTTCGGCTTCATTCACAACTACGCCGTGTCCGTTCCCACACTCTCCAACATCCACTCGCTCTCTCCACACACACACAACTTATACACATATCATATCAGATTCTGATTATGTTAATAATTCCCTCCGTTCACTCTCCTCGATTTGCTCCTGCGTTTCGCTCGACCAGAAGAGAGACAAGACCTGTTTTTCATCTTAATGATCCGCGTCTTCCGGTCTTGTCTCTCTCCATCCAATCAAACCAACCATCGTCGCATCGTCCATACCTGCGTGCACACTGCAGGCGCCGAATTCGTTACAGTCGCTAATTAGAATGAACCGTTTTTCATCAATCACACACGAATAGAGAGAGGAACAGTTACTTTATAACCTTAATTGGCCACGATTTTATGGTTCAATTAAAATCCAGGACTACTAACCAATTTCAATTTCGCGCGCTTCTTTCATTTCCATAACATCTATCTATGAATCATCACAAATACTTTAATAACATTAAATTGTATGTTTTCCTCATATTAAAAATTTGCAATTTACAATCCGTTTTGCTACAAACCAATAACAATGGAAGTAGTGAAGAGTAAGCCCATTTTTTGTCTATTTGTCTCTATTTTTAAGTATTTATCGCAATAACCCAAACGTGACTGTTATATGTAAAGTAAAGACAAACGAACCAAATCAACTGGAGAATCTATATTATTTTCTTGATTATGTCAGTATAAGAATAGGGACAATTTGCAAGTGAATCTCATAAAAAATAGAACTAAAATTAATTTAAATTCAAGTATTTTTTTAAATTGCATTCATATAAAATAAATGTATAATTATAAACAAGTAACAAGTTTTATAAATAAATTATTTGCATATCATAATTAGAGTCAATATCTGTACATTATTTTTTTTAATTTATTCATCACTTATTAAAGCTGTACTTGACAAGTATTTGATAGTTGCGTTGAATTAACTAAACTATTTAAGTAAACATCAATTTATGTTATTTTCTCGTATCAGAAACTTGCAACTTAGCAGGGGATTGTGCTGAAAGCTTCTTATCGTAAAGTGGGACTATGGCAATTTGCAAGTGGATCTCATTCAAAAAATTACAACTTTTACAACTTATTAAACTTTGATGGTATCCGGGCTTCCCTCGAAGTGGATTATACGTGTAGGTCGAGTGGAGGACGCAGACACATATTCTTTCCCCGTTGGATTTATTCGGTTTACGATCGAGGTATGAAAAGTGCATCAATAAATTCGGATTTTACTGTGGCATCGAGAGAAAACGATTCCCGCTGTCTCAATATTGCGACAAGATGAAATCCCTGCGCAAATGTTGATGTTTATTTGCAATGCTAAAGAAATGCACCGAACGTGAATTTACTCCCACTCTCGCAGTAAAAATCATTCGAATATTTTATACAATTGATCTCATTTTTGATACTAAATGACCGCAGCACAATGTAGTTCATCATCATGAACTTGTTAAAAGTAAAACTTTTCCGATTTTCTGGTCGTTAAGAAATCCGACAACGATTGTTAAGGGCGAATTGCCACCATTTTGTAAATATATTTTTTAATATTATTATTTCGTTTCGTCCAAAGAAAACTAAACGGGCTTTTAAACTTTTTGAATTGCCATTATCTCCTCTCTCCGGCGGCCGAGCAAAATTTCTTCAGTGATTCATATAAATTACAAGAGTTGGAGGAAAAGAAACTCATCTTCTTTTTATTTCCCGCGCCGTTCTTATTCTCCTACTTTCGAAGTAATAACGCGAGGGGCGATGGGATGGTATACAGCCAGACTCTAAATCGTGGTTTTATCGTGGAGACAAACGGGGCATTATTTCATACGTTTTACCAACGCACAACACTCAATTAGGTTGGGGGGCTCTGGTTAGTGGAATCCAAATGAACTAATTTAAACGGTGCGAATGCTTAATTAGATTTCGACCTTCCCTTCATTTCATCCGCGCATGAACTCAACTAATTAACACTTGAAATCCCTTTTCGGGAGAGAAGAGACTCCGTGGAAAATAGGCAACAAGAGTAGTACGGGGCGGGTGGAAATAAAACAATTTCTCTTTTTTAATTGCGCCATTAAAGGAGCGGGAATCAATCAATTTGTTATTTTGGTCGCAGCATCCGGTGGGAACTGGTTCTTGCGTCCTCGCCAGATATCAATCATAACCGAGGGACACAATCTTCGTTCGAAGAAGAAATTAGGAGCCTTAGAAAATTATACGTGAATAAAACAGTCAAGAAAAAAGCAGGATTCTGTACATTTGTGTGTGTGTGTGTGTGTGCATCAAGGAGAAAGAGAGAGACGGATAATAATAACCCCGGGCAGATTAAAACTCGATGTTTAATCCTCGTCCAGTGGCTTTAATATTCTTTTTTGTCTTCATCTTCTTCTGCTTCCACTGCTGCTCCTTCCTTGGACTTAGAAAAATCGATATATCCGTTGCGTCATTTCCGCTGCCGGTCTTTGATTATATACGTGGCCTTCTCCTCTTTGATACCACACGCTCACCTGACAGGTTCAGGCGACTGAACAAGATCTGGTTCAGTGGCGTATGTACACAACCAATACTCCTTCGAAATTACATGTACTATATACATCAAACAAATCCATCAAACATCAACCAAAAACTTTACATTATACATCTATTAAAAAAACTGATGCATTTTATTAGAACTATCTACATTTATATGACGGAAGTATCGTGACATTATGAAACAATAACATCGGAATCATGATTAAGAAAGAACAGAAACATAAACCAATTAGTCCATAATCAAAAAATATACGTAATTAAACGAAATAATGAAAAATTACTTTATTCTAAAGTTCATAACTAAGTTCATGAAAAACTAAGTTGATAACAAACTTTACATAGCTTTTTTGTTAATTTATAAAATGTAAATAACAAGAATTACTTTAAAAAAGATAGCTTTGATGTCTGACAAATATGAAATTAGATAAAGAAAATCTCATGAAAAATATCGATCCGAATTATAAATTCAGCAAGAGCGGAAGGAAGAACCCCTGGAGTCATGAAAAGATGATAGAATATTAATAAGGCCAAATGAGAAGTAGAAAATAAATAATTTACAAAAAAAAAACTTTCTTGCATAGATTTAGAAAATAAGTTGGACTGAGGTGCGAAGTAATATGATCCGATTGTAGGATTATTCGCACCGTCGTAAATGATACAGAACGAACTGTGATCATAAATTGGATTACGTATCCAGTGAAATGGCAGGGAGATGAGACACCACTAATAAAGTTTATTGGGAATCGGATAGTTCTGAGAATCTGAATATTAGAGATCCAATAAACAAATTCCCAAGGATTGAATCCCCAAGTGCCCCATCTCAATTACAAACTATGAAAATAAATACGCGCGAAGAACTCTGAGATGGGCACAGAAGGAGAGAGAGAGAGAATGAGTGAGAGAAAGAGAGCGAGAAGAATTGGATCAAGTCGAGTGTGGAGATTGGTTGAAAGAGGGAAACGTACTTCAATTTAATATTGCCTTGTCTTCGAAAGCAATTCACACGACGATTAAAAAGCGGAAGAATAAAATGAACAATTGCAGATCACACGATCCGATCAGCTATGAATGAAGATCTAGACTGGGAAAGGAAATAAATGAAATCATAAAGAACAAATATGAATTTATGCATGATCGTGTAGTTAATTATGTAATTATATATTAGAAGAGTATGAATGGATCGAATTTAATCTAATTAATACATAAATATGGGATGCAATAAACAATAGTGCAATTAAAAATATAATTTCAAACATGTAATTTATTTGTTATTACCTTAAACTTATAGTTTATGTAAATTGTTGTTAAATATATAAATTATTAAACATTCAATTTTGATGAACTTGGCTAGCGTTACAATGATGTAAAATGTCAACGTTCTGCTATTATGTTAGCAATATGTACTAATTATCCATCCATGCATAATCTCTGACGAATATTTAACGGTCGTAAACTGTCAAAGAATAAATACAGTCATTATTTCTTTACGATTCATTGTGGAATTGGATTTCGTTGGAAATAGTATATAACTAAAGAAACTTTTGTTTTATGTAGAAAAATTGAAAAAACAAACTATAAGCAAGAAGTATGTAATTAAAGAATGTATGATTTAAAAACATCCCAGGCATCGATGATGTTAAGCCTATAATTTCGACCTTGTTGTTTTTCCTCTCAATTCATTGATTCTGCTTCGTGCAGAGGATCGTGTTACGAGAAGGGGGAGTGAGATCAATGAAAATCGAATTTAAAATGGAGATTGCACGTACGCCGCTGTTCGCTAAATGCCATCCGTGTGCTCTTGCTCTTGCGAACGGGATGGAAGGATAGAAGAGGATGGATAGTGAAAAAGGGCAACAGCAGAAGAAAGAAAGATATGGAGAACCAGTCCGTAATATAATAATATCTCGCCGGTTTAATTCTACACACACCTGTTCTCGCCTCGAAGACTAGTTTTGTATGTTTCCACGATGGGAAAGTTCAGTTCATTCAATCCTCGAGCCAAGCCAAAGCCCAGCAACAGCTCCAACCCAAGACAAGCGCATAGGCAACAACCAACATCCTCGTCGTTTTATTCATAAAATTCTCGCGCCGTATACATACATCCACACAAACAAGTTCTCATCGTCGTGCATTCACGATATTCCTGAGGATCAACCTATCCTGCTCTAATCAGAGTGCGGCGCAGGAAATCGAAACAACATTTTCATAATCAAACAAGCTCTTTCGTCTCTCTTTCCATCTCTCAGCGAGTAATATTTAATCAGAGATCATTCATCTCTTACACACTTCATTCAAGAACGAAAGAGAACGTAATAGTTAAAAAAATACTATTTATATATTAGCGTATTTCATATATGCAGTAACTCCCATTAGGTATTATTA
The DNA here is from genome assembly GCA_018845635.1 of Nicrophorus orbicollis. Lineage (NCBI taxonomy): Eukaryota > Metazoa > Arthropoda > Insecta > Coleoptera > Silphidae > Nicrophorus > Nicrophorus orbicollis. Next base: position 534,162 of record JAFMTC010000181.1, read on the forward strand.
CGTTCCGTATGAAAATAGCTTTATCGTATTGTGGATTTACTCTTTAGCAATTTAATTGCCTTATTGCGTGGTCGTTTATTTTATTTGTGCGTTTAATGGTTTGAAAATTTAGAAGGGATTTCCATATATATTTCTATACATAAAAAGAAGGAATTATGCGAGAGGACGGAGAATGTCATGGTCGGCCGATTAATTGTCCCAAGCATTTCTGTCGGTTTTTTGGGGTGGTTTCGGGCTGTTGGGTGTATGGGTATGAAGGAGAGCACGGCCGGAGCAGGATGAATGGGCCCGACGGAAAAGATCGATCCGTGCATAAATAGGCTAATTATTTACGCATAAGACTCGCAGAGAGCAGAACCAGAGCAAGCAAAGGGACTGATTTATAAGCGCGCAGGGCTTTAACGCCCGAACTTGGTAATGATGTAGATAAAGAGCCCTAATTTTAAATTATAATAAATCAGTTAAGGGACGAGAGTCGGAGTCCTTCCCGTTCATCCTTTTCGGTCTACCCGGTGATCCCCTTCCTGCCATCATCATCAGTCTTTGTAATTTTCACACTACTACCACCAGCCCCAGCCACCGTCGAGAGTCTGAGAAATCGCCTCGAAAGAGAGATATTCAGATTCAGTTTTTGAAGTTGAGAAATAAAATCAAGGCCGAACGTCTAATGAATCTCGTTTTAATTCAATAAAGATGATGATGATGATGATGGGAGGATGAAGAGAGATGGTGAGAGAAGAAGACGAGGATGGTGTCCTCTCTTCGCTCCGGGAGGAGTCGGTTGGTAGCAGGTCACAAAACTCTTATTAACTGAACAGGTTTCGAACATCCGGCCGTCTTGTTGTCTTTATTTCGAATCCTGTTTTATCCACGCTATTGCCTCTCCTCTCTCGCCATTTACACGGCCACATCATTTTCTACGTAAGTTTTCCTCGCATGCAGATCGACAACACAAAACCCGTAGGGATGCAAGAATAACAACAGCATAAGCAATAAAAAGCATTCTACATTTGCATTATTTATAGATTATTTATTTAAAGCCTTCTCGCTTAGCAATTACGACCAGTTTTGTTCAAGAACCTCAAACGCTAATTGCCAATTTCCTTTCTTCGGATAGAAGAGGAGCAGGTCAGAGAGGAATTCGTTCATCAAAGCTTTAGATTTATAATTTCTGCTGCTCTACATGCCGTTACACACACATGTTCACTAATCAAATTACCCATTGTTTGCATCCTGAATGACAATTGCCTGTGCCAACATTCATTTGCACTTTTACAAATTGCGAAATTACCTCACACACGTACCTTTTCTTCTACTACTTTTTATTTCAATTGGAATGGAACACGTTGAAAGCAACTGTTATTTTATTACGTACCATTATAATTCCATTGAATTTAGTTTTTTTTAAGTGTACAGTAATTTTCCTGAGATTGAACAAAGTGTTGACTAACTCAGGTATCTTGTGTTAGAAGTGATAAGGCAAAAATTGGCGTGCAGGGCATAGGGTGTCCTATATAATTTAACGCTCCGTTTCTGCTTGGTTGCTCTTGAAGCGGCGCTAAACGGTCCAATTAACATAGGTCAGTTTCGGCTTATTGACCGAGTTAAGTGGCCCTGCTCAATTGAACGACTGTTCAACCTCCCTACAAAGATAACTTTATCATAGTGTACCTCAAACCCAATTTCACGCGTTTAGAATATTCAAATCAATCTTAATTTTATATAACTTTAATCTTCTTTTTAAGATGTTTAAGGAATTAAATTAGCTTGCTTTAATCCGATAATTGTACTGTAATTTAAAAGAAATCATTGTTAGTATTTTATTTGAATATTTACATTATGTAAATTTGACAACTTAAATAAATGCGACATAAGTAAAGTATAATTTCCATTTGTAATAAATATTTTATCGGCAAAGGTATAAGTATTAGTTAAGTTATAAATAATTGTTCATATTTCTTAAGTATTACAATATATATATATATAATTATACATAGGAATTAAAACAGCCTTATAATTACATAAAAGGAGTAATCTTAGTTGCTTTTGTCAATTATGTAATCTACATTTTTATGACCCTAGGAATCTTGATGACATAATTCCTATGGATTAAGTTAAAAGTCTGTATTCAACATTGAACTAATACAAATACTATTTTAATATAATAATCATGTCATAATATCATCATAGCAGTAATTGCGACGTAAACTAGTTTAAAGTCGTCATCTGTTGGTCAGGAAGAGGAAAAAAGCTATTTGAAAAGTTCTACAAATCTAAATTATTTAATCACCATAAAATATGAAAAAGCTTTTTTCTATTTTTATAACTATTTGAGTGTAAAATTTAGTTGCTAATGTAGAATTGCTTCATTTTACATTTACACTTTAATATTGATAACTGTGGAAGTCGATTACTAATTAAAATATAATTAGCAAGAAAAAAAAGGTTAACACGAAATCCGCAGATAAAATGTAAGTTTAATAATCTCCGAGCGCTTCCTTTCATATTAATCTGTAAATTAAATTACTCGCTAATTAACGAATACCGAAAAGAAAACGTACTAATTGTTATATTTGGATGATTCCTTAATTCGCGGATGAGATTAAGATTTGAAAACTTCTTTAATTGCGATCTGTGTTCGAGTGTGTCTCTCTTGCCTCGATAAATGACTAGCTCTGTCCTTCTTGCTCTGACGCCCTGCGGGGGTGGCATTTGGTGCAGTCGAGGGGTGCAGAGGGAGAGAAAATGGCAAAGCGAGGCGCGCAAATGGATAATAATTAAAGTGATCAAGTGGCTCGGAAAATACTTTAATCTAAATAATTGTTGATGCTCGGTTTAAGTGAACTCCCATTAATATTTATGAAGTTTTGCACTTAGCTAATGCAACGTTACGCGCGCTAAATTACACATGCCGCCCGCCCTCTGGTACTACAACAAAACTAAACGCTGCTCTTATTTTTCTATCTATTTTTGCCGTGCATTTTTTTTTGGTCTGGAAAAGAATACTAATTTTTACCAACAAGTCATAATTTTATATAATTACTTATATTTTCTCTCTTCATTTGCTAACTGTAAAACCAGTCATTTTTATATAATAATTTAATCATAAAGGCATCACACTATATATAAATTGTCTATTATAGTGCAGTGGTACCATAAACTATACATAATTAATATTTAATGACTAATTTAAACATTGACAATTTACTTTAATGTATCTGTAAGTTACATTTTTTTCTAAAATATGTATATAAATAAATTATATAAAAACAAAAATATTTGATGACTAGAAATTAGTTTTCTAGTCATCTAGTTATCAATGAATTAGTTTAGTCATATTTCTTAGAGAATCTGTACATAAATCAATTACGTAATTGCGTAAGCTCAAATAATTGATGACTATAATATATAGTTATTAAGCATGGGTCAATTTACTTGGCAAGTAAAGTGAGATTTTTTTCAATGAGTTCCTTTCTTTAATTGTAAAAATCTTAGTTTACTTACATTTCTATTAAAATTTATAAATAAATCAATTGTGTAAGCTATTTGATGACTAGGTATTATTTAATCATTGTCAATTTACTCGGCAAGTATCACGTCAGTGAGATAGTTTCTTTAATGAATTTTATTTGAATCGTAAAAAGTAAAACATCTTAGTTTAGTTGCATTTCTTTGAGCATCTGTACATAAATCAATCACACGGGAAATCGTAAATTTAAAACTATAAAACCAAACATATAAATGTCTCAATTGAAACCGAACAGATTTATGAAATGCCACGCACATGGCTCGGATTCGCACTTTTCCCTCGGGATTACCTTCGCTTTCCTATCTCTTTGCTATTGTTCTTTTTTATGATTGTACGTAATTCTACGGGGAAGACGAACGTAGGAGTAATGTAAAAAAATGTCGGGGAAAATATTTCGAGAGCGGCCCATAAAGCGTTCCCTTGGTTACACATCTTTACTGCGATAAGATTTATTATGTTCGAAAATGTACATAAAATCCAAAGGAGCGTAAATACACTTAAGCAGCTCGCGTCAACCCCCTTCAAACCTCCCTCTCCTGCGCACATAAAAATTACAATGTTCTCGACTACCCCCCATAAAAATAAATAACTCGAATCGCTCCTGAACTAATAGCTTTAGTAAAGTAACTTTCCAATTAAGCAGGAATCCGACAAGATATTTGAAAAGTATTCGACCCCGATGTCACAGTCTCTGGAAGTTCATTGATTCGCTGCCGTCTTTGATTTTAGTTTGGACCTGGGTCGTTTCGGAGGAGCGTGGTGCGAGTCTCATTGTGAGCACGGGGGGGAGCACGGAGGGTCTGATCTGTGATTTGTTGTTTTGCTCTAATGATGGCAGCAGGCGCAGCGGCGGTGTTCGGTTGAGTAGAGATCAATTGTTTGCATTTGCGGGAGACAGGGGACAAGATGAATGGTGGCATAAAAATGATGAAACGGTGGCTGACTCATCTAATTAACCATTTATCCTCCTACACGCCTCTGCCTCATCCGTCCTCCTCGCTCCCAATGCAACCGCATACACCCTTTTCTCACACTACTTACCAGTTTAACATTTGCCTGTTTAACCTCAGTTGCATCGGATCAACAAGATGCCGTTCAACCGATAAAAAAATCACTCTGTCTATGCATTTTCTTATTAAGGTCCCTTTATATGCTCCAATCTCAACGATATTCTTGACAGCATAAGAATAGTAGCAATAATCACTTATTAACTATTATATAATAATAGAATTCTTCTCACTTTTTGTTTATTAATAACAGCAAATTTTAATTTATATGACATGTATTATAATATTTACTATAAATATTTTATAATTGCTACTTTTTATTAAAATAAATAAAGGAGGTATATTGATAATAGTCAGATTCAGGTTATATTCTTAAGAATACAAATTTCCTTTTCCTTACAAATATTACTACTTTACATTTAACTTTTCGGTTAGGTTCATTATAAAATGTAAATAATTATTGATTTGTTTATCATATATAAATAATGGTTTTATCTATATTACGGTCACATAAATTGTCACGTCACGTTATTTAACTTTCGCAAATTGTCAAGTACTATACAAACACAAATAATTTATATGTTGACATTTTTTATTGTTAAAAAATAAACAAAATGTTTAAATAACCCTGTATAGCTGCGTACAATTTGTGTATAAAAATACACGCATCCAATTAGTACATTTTTTTTGTTTAGCTAATGGAAAAACAAGACAACATCCCCCAATGTTTTCGTTTCTCTTGCTTTTCTTCCCTACATGGGGTATGTTTTTCATCCTGCCTTAATTGTTACGCCATTAATTACATGCACATATTTCTGTCGTTTGTTTTTGCTGGAAGACTCGATGTTAATCAGTAGACCGGACGTCGGGGTTGTTTTGTCGTCGGCTTTACTTTTTTTTACTGGCCCATATATATATACATTTGTTTTGCTTTCGAAAAGGGACTTCGGATGAGTCGTGCGCCCTCGAGACCCAAAAGGGAACCGAGGCTTGCGATTCGCCAATTGATTTACGACATCGCTGACGTATTTTACGGAAATGTGTGTTGTGTTGTTTGCATTTGCAAAATAAATCGCACCTACCCTTCTCCCATTCTCTCACCCTCCTTCTCACTCACTCTCGCATTCTGATGCACAGGGAAAAAAAACAAACGCCTCGTAAAATCATACGTAGGGCCAAAGGGTGATGGAGGCAGAGAGAGAGAGGGGTCCTCTCTCTTTATAAATCACACGTCAACTACATCCACGCTAAAAAAATATCAGCAAAAATAAAGGACTCACGAGATAAATAAATAAATCGCCCCTGCTCTGAGCGACAGAGATGGTTTTATTCATTTCTATCTCTGAGTCTCACACTCGCTCACTACACACACACACACGATGTTTTCCACTGCAGCAAAACTAATTATTTGGAATTAATTGCTGTAAGATAAAAACGGAAGTAAAAATAATAAAAGACACGGGCACACATTTAATTGCACATGTGATTATTCTTCGCACCTAACATCAATCACTTTAAAGAGTGGTCCTCGCGAGTGAGCGAGGTTTGCAGCAGCGGGGGAAAAAATCACAACAAGATTATTTTTGTATTTATCATCCCCCCGCGCGGTGATTAATCCTCCTCGTCCCACCCCCGTTCCCTCCTACCCTGCTTTCATTTGATTAATATCAACAACAACATAGGGGCAGCTCTGGATGAAAAAAATATGAAACGAGATTCGCTAGGGTCCGATCCATCATCATCATCATCTCCTTCACGACCGTCAGTAAATTATCATTATCGAATTTAAATTAAATTGCTGAATTCGCTAATTACTAAAGAAAAAATTGCAAATCTTTCAAACATAAAATATAATAGCTGAATACATTTTGATCGATTACATTTCTTTAGATCTAAATATTTTTTATAAAACTTACTAATAACAAGGTATATATTAAATTTGATAGCAGTTTTTCAGTCTATTTTTTAAAATAATTAATTCATATAAAATATACTTAGACCCTATTAATTTAGAAATAAATAAATATGTATATATATATATATATATAAATATATTCATTAAATAAAGTTAAGTTCATTACTGAAATCATACACCTTGAACGTAACAACCCTAAATAAAGAATTAATGAAATAGTAAGACTTCCTTTAAGTTTAGATGTAGATTCGATAAGAGAAATTCGCTTCCGGTCGATAAAATATAACAATTAATTCACCCCCTTTCACTTTTCTTTCTTTATTTCTTTGGTGAAGGCCAACGAGTAGATTTCATTATCCTGACGTGAGTTTTTTCATTTCTTTCTTATTTCGTTTTTTCTTTCTCTCGTTTGCTCGAAGAGGGGACGACGGCTTCACCTGTCAGTGTGTGCAGCGTGTTGAAGTGAAGGGAGAGCCTTTTTGTGCGGTTTGGCTTCTTCCGTTCACAGGTGGACGAGAAGAGGAAGCGGCGAAGAGGTTCGACGTCGGAAGGCGCCCCAAGGGCAGAGGTTACGGCCGTTACACTTCCTTGCCCCCGGTGTGAAAACACCGGCCGCTCCCACGATTGTTCCTCGTCCTCCTCTAATCCACCTTCTTGTTCTCTTCATTACTCATTTATACTTTGCTGTTGTCCTTTTTTCGCCTTTCGTTTGTTTCGGTAGGAAAAAAGATTAATACCTCGACGGGGCAACAACAATACACGACTTTCGGAAAGGAAGAAGCCCAGACCATAAAAATACAGGAGAATGACTCAACGACATATGCACGAAGAAAAAAAATACCGCGCACAGAGCACACGTAAACGGAATCACCTCAATTAGCATTCATCTTCCTTCTGTTCACTCGACCAACGCATCCTTCGATGGCTTTAAAAAACGAAACGAATATCGAGCGGAGGATGCAGTGAGTGGTAATTGAACTGGATAAAAGACAGGATGTCCTTGAAAGACGCAAAAAAAATGTTATGCAAATCTGCGCGCTTTCAAAACTTGGCGTACTTAGCGAAAGAGACTCGATGTATTTCACGAAAACACCTAAGTTTAATTCATGCGATCGTAATCCAGTTCTACATATGGGCATTAACTGATCTGTCTGTTTCGACTTCTCTTAAATCCTCACGTGTTATGTAATTTCAGTTCTTGAAAGAACGTTAACAACCTGCTTCGGTGTGACATTAAACAGTCAGTTTCGTGCATGTCTGCAAAAGAAACCTGTGTCTCAATAATGATTACTATTATTGTGATATTATAAATATATAAATACAAGCTTCGCCTGTCCCGGTGATGTGTTTTCGAAGGTGGAAAATGGAGGAGGCTACTGCAATAATAATGCCATTTATATTCCATATTTTATACAGAATGTAGGTCAGTTTTGCACCACAATAAGAACAGACCGAAGACCCCGCTCCAACTCAGATCTTATACATAAATGTATAAAGAGGATGAAAAGAGAAAACCATAGGGAAAAAACGCAGATACGAAAGAGATAGAGACGAAGAGGAGACTCAGACCCCGTAATCCATTTTTGCGATCTATAGAGCATAACTTCTCGATCGGAACGTAGTTATATCTGTATTTCTTTATTTCATGTTTCTCTTTTTGCGAACGCTCTGCAGTATTATGATCAGATTTCCGGGATTGAAACAATTTCGATCCTGCTGTTTGTTTCCTTTATGTGCGCATGGAAACTCAGCGCCGATACATACGGAATTACGATTTAATTAGTGAGAGAACAGGTGTAATTCGATTGGATTTCAAAAGTGTTATTGAAACGGTAATTGCGGACCAGTTAATAAAATCCAATTAATTTCGCGTACCAACGTACCATGGGATATCTGCAAAATGGAATTAAAAAATAAACTCAAAATAAAAATCGTACGAGCATGCACATTAATAACACTGCAAACAAGCTGGAACAAACCGAAAAAATCAAGTAGGAAAAGTATATAATGAGGAAACTTTTGTGTCTGTTGCGATTTTTCCATCCGCTTTCTGAAGAGAGATTTATTGACGAAGCTTGGCGCATAAAATCATAATTATTTATTTAATTATAATATCTTTACATAAAACTCAACTTGAAATTCTAGTCTCTGTTAAGAGGTTTTCCCACTTAATTAGCCAACGACCATTCTTTTTTCTATACTAAATTTTAATTTACATATATATCATTCTGGTTTTTATATATCCGAAGCAATTAAATGAATAATATTCATATTTATTGTAGCAGTAAACAAATTACAAATACCAAAATAATATTAATGCAGTACACCCATACCTCGCTATACGGCCGCTCTTTATACGGCTTTTCTCTATAACGGCCCTCTTCAATTAAGGCAAGTTTTCGATTTACGACCTAAAATGTTTAGCTATAACGGCAAAAAAACGTTTTTTCCATGTCGATATATCTATATATTGCCAATCTTGCGCAAGCGCTGTAATTGATTCTTTATACGGCTTTTCGCTTTACGGCCAAGTTTCGTGAAACCTATCTATTACGTAAAGCGAGGTATAGGTGTAATTATAAAATAAATTTTCCTTTAAGGTAATAATAATTATTATTATTGCAACGACAACCACAAAGAAAATACTAACTGAATATAAAGAAATTCAAACAAAATTGAATATAATTATTGCTATTGTCGCAATATGCTCTTGGATATAGGTTTTTCGCCCTAAATAAGATAATTATCTCTATTTACTTAGATGCATATAGCTTTAGATACAAATGATTGAATTTCTACTAAATATAAATTCTCAGATTATTTACATTTATTGTTCTAAATAGTTAATTATAAATATGTTTTGCATATTGCATATTTGTTTGCTCTTTTGCAATGGGATTATTATATAAATGGAGAGAACTAATTAAAAAAATTGCCTGGATGAAACGTGAATCAATTTGGAAATATAGAAACTATTTCTGCACAGATTCGATGAAGTCCCAAAAAAGTATGTATTTACAACGAAAATTCGAATTGGCTACGTTTCAAATCATTTACCTCGTTATGCAATTAGTCCGAATCGCCGTTCTCTTTGTTGCCGTTCCAAATTGGAAACAAAACAGCGCGAAAGGATAAAAAAAAGTATGGCACTTTTGCAAAGGATTTAGTTTACAACCAAATAGTAATTGAAAGCTCGCCCAATATGAACGTTCTTTAAAAAAATGCTGAAATTGAATTGCATTGACCTCGCACCTCGAATTTTCAAATGCACGTGTCTAAAATTTCTCCGATTGCAAAGCAGGAAACGATGATAAACTAAAAGAAGAGACGATGAGAGAATTATAGAAGAGGAACAGGTAATACGTATTTAAAACGAAATGAGACGTAACTGTGTTTCCGTTTCTTTGAGCACCGAGCGAGGAAAGTTGGAAAGACACAGAGACACACGGCAGCAACGCAAGAAGAATCAATGATCCGTTATGTAACCCTGTTACGGGAGGAAATATTCTCTCCTCATTTTCAATATAATGATTTCGTTTTACATACTTTGAAACACATCTATGCCGCGCTGTGCTCTTTCCAATTCGAGTCCTTTTTTCATGTTTGTAGTGCAAACTAGACAATGCACAGTAACAAAACCAAATCACAAAATTGTGCTTGTCTGATTATTATTCCACATTCGAGTACAATTGAAGTCCTTTTGTCGAAGGACTTTACGAAATAACGCTGGGAATATGATCAATTCGCTTCGCTTTATATGTGCATCCGCCGTGAGTGTGTGTGTGTATATATACATATTTTTTTTATCAATCAGCTTATTGAATCTGTCGATTGATTTCGATGCAGAGAGGATGGAGGGTGGCGGATGAGGGGGAAGGAAAAGTGGCCTTCCTGTGCAATTTTTCTGCATGCACACTCGACGTTTCGCCCGATACCACTTTGTGCAAGAGCATCGTACACATAAAGGAGAAAGAGAGGAAAAATTGCAAGCGCAGAACAACGAAGGGCATGGAGTGTGGTGGTGTGCATCGAATAAAAGGGCCGCTCGAAAATGTGGGCCAACCATTAATCGATACGACATATGCGAAATGCATAACACAAAGGCGAAATTATGTTCCTTCCTTTCATACACACACACACACACACACACGTACACACCCTCGAAACAGACACATCCCATCATCATCATCATCATTATTGTCGACATCGAAGTCGTCATCAAAAACGGGACAATAAAACGAGAGAAAAATACCCATCACCCACGGAACTTAATCGTCTCTCGGGCTCGTTACATTGTGACGAAATAATAATGGAAAACCAGCAAGAGTGTATCCCTCTCCCTCTTTATATATATATATATATATATATATGTACACATTGAGTAGCTTTAATTAGAAACCATGTCTTATTGTGGACTACGGTATTCCAAATAGTTTAATGCTCAGGAATAACTGGATGCCCCTTATCATCGCCAACGAGATTGAAATTTAATCCAATTATCAGCTCAAAGAGGTAACATAAAATGTGTTACCACAAGCAAATAATCCATTAAATGAATGGCTTCAATTTAAAACAGCTATTTTTTGTAATAATTAAATTAAAAATCAGATAATTGCTTCACAATATTTCACTTTAAACATGCCGTTAAACGTTAAGTTCCATTAATACAAACACAAATATTTCATATAGCATTAAGTTGTTCAGTAAATCGCTGCATTTTTTCGATATATAAATACTAGAATGTTAGTAAAACATATTATTTAAAAAATCCATTGCATTTTTACTGAATTATATAAGAAATTGCAATTTAAAATCCTCAACGACTATTTTATGTTCTATAAAATATGGTTATATTAATAAATGCGATGTAAAAAGTTCATTATCGTTATGCAAAATGTATATTTTCAATGCATTTACTACTGAAATAACTGGTAACAAATGGGAGCTATTAGTTTCGTTGTAATTTAATATATATATATATTGTATCTGACAATTGCTTTGTCAATAAACATTGCAGTAAAAATAACTTCGACGAAATTGCAATTAATTTTAAATCTATTATATTTCTATGTCCAGTTTAATCACCATTTTGGTTATTTATGTAAACTACTACTGTAATGGCTATTTATTTAAAGTTCAATTACAATTATAATTAATTTGTTTTAATTTTCTATTAATAATATTTTAAAATGGCAGAAAGACCTATGCTCAATATTAGTTGTTGTTGCAATAAATGTTATTATTATTATTTCAAAATTAAATTATATACAAACTAAATAACAAAACTATCAATCAATTATTAAGAAATCATAGTGTAATTCTTAGTTAATTTGTTTCAAAGAAAACTATTTCTAAAGTTATTTTGTAAGACGAATTCTTAATCTGATCCGATCTACTTCTTTTCATAGATTAGATTAATTGAAGAATTTTAGATTTGTACCAATTATCGCATTTGATCAAAATAAGAATTCTACATTTAACAGGAATTTTAATTATTGTTCAAAATTTCGTAATTTCATTTTCTAAAGCACATCAGGATGCCGAAAGCAATAAAATGATGAAAATAAATGTTTAGTTATTCAAACGAGTTATTTAATAATATTTAATTGTGAAAATACATTACAAATTAATTAATTATTATTAGAAATTATATCCAATTTTAATTTTTACTTTTTTGTAATTAACGAGTTAATTTTGCTGTTGTAATTGTAATATTTTAAATTGAAATACAACATATATCCATTTTAATTGTAAAATATTAATGCTGAATTAGAATAAAATAAATTTTGATATTAATAAATAAATATGTCATACCAAAAGTCCTTAGAGAAGGCTCCATCTTATTTTCCACTTATGTTAATCCTCGATTGAATCCGATCAAGTGCAGCGGCTTTTCTCCACTTTCATTTAATGTTCCATCAGGTCTGAAACAAAACAAAAATAAGCATAAAATAAATATAACAGAAGATAAATGTTAAATCGAAGCAAATGCAAGTTTTCAAGTAGAGTATTGCGTGTCGGGTTACCAACTTTACTTTCAGTCCCCGTTCGTAGCCTAATTGATTCACCCTCCAGGTATCCTAATTGTCTACGATTATCATTTCGGAGAAATTCTTTATATGTTAGTTCTTTTAAAGTTCGGCACTAAAATTTAAAGAGAACTTTAGAAAAAAAAAACTCTTCCGGAACTTCGGAACTAACTACGCCGGACGGGAAATTTAATTAATTCCACGTTAATTAATTTGGAATGCGAATAAATAATTCGGACGAACTTTCTGCGATCAGACATACTTTCAAAGGGTTTGCGTGCAGCAACACAATACACTTTCGTGTAATACAAATTTCGTATTAATTATGTTGATATAATTGCTTCATTTTAGTGGGAGTTGATCATTACCATACGTTTTGTTTATATTAAAGGCCTGAACGTATCGATTACTTGATATTTGAAGACCATGTGTTAAGCCACATGCTTATGAGCAGTTTTATATCGTCTAGCATATTTATGAATACAAATTTGGGATCATTTAATATGGGAAGGTAAGTGTAATTAAAAATTCTGTAGTAAGAAAACATAGTTGAGGGAGAAAGGATGAAGATGTTCTTTAATTAACATCCCTTCATCAACGGCAGGCACGTATTCTGTTACTAAGGTTGAGATGAGAAGTTGGAAGACAATTCTCTCTCCAGTGTCTTCCTATATACGTACATATTTACCCTTACATATATAAAGCTTTATATGAATATTCATAGCGTCATAGCTTTAAAATGAAAACCGCCTTCGATTCGTCGCCCGTCGTTGCAGCAAAGCTTTATTGGCACTCCATTGATTAGACAAGTTGGGGAGAGTGGAACACAAAAGGAGGCCCTAGAGTTTAGAACATTACCGAAGCACCGCAAGAGCAAAAATAATAACGGAGCGGAAAAACTAAGAGGACAGAGAGTGAATGAAGGAGGAGGTAATTAAGTGAAATAATAAAAAGATAAGACCCGCTCGCTCTGTTTCCTTCTTTATGGCCTCCCCAATTTCCATGAGAACAAGATCCCCGCGTCAGATACATGCGATTAAAAAGTGAATTAACATTAAATTATTCTATGGGAATCCCCGTAAAGCATTCCCCATTCAAGAAATTAAAAGCTAGTAAAGCGGCGACGGTGGAGAAGAATGTAGGAGGACGACGGAGGAAGATTAGCCGAGCAGCGAATGAATAATTGGAGGAGGAAGGACGAGGATGCGCGGAGAGAAAGGGCGAGCAATAAACTTTGCTTAAAGATTTTCCCAGGAGAATTCATCAAACTGCGCCGCGCTGCCATTAAGACAACCAACACGGCCCTTCCTCCTCGTACACCTCGTCCTCTCCCGACCATTAAAACCGATGTAATTAAAAACAATAAAAGCCGGGGAAATTATGCAAGACCGAAACTAATTAACTTAGAAATATCATCAGTCCATCGAAGATGTGAAAAGTTCGAAACACCATTCAAATAATAATGCTGGTAGTTTCCAAAGCACCATCGAAATAATGACTATAATTTTATTTGTATTTCTATTTTTACTTATTTTATTAAAAAAAAAATACTGAATATTTCATTTCGAAATACAATTAAAATAATAATGCGGGCAGTTCCAAAAAAAAAATATTAATGACTATAAAAAAAAGTTTATAGCACAGCTTTTCACTTAGAAAATTTTATATATATATTATGTAATCATAAATCATTACAAACTTTAATTGAAATAATAAAGTTTATTGCATTTGTTTATCCAGCGCAATTTTATTAAATAGTGAAAATTTTGAATTAAAACTCGTTACGTAAAGTTTAGCGGATGAACACAGGTTTTACGTACTCTGGAGATTTACAAGAAGCTATAATGCCCAACCACTTTAAGTTCGTTCTGATGTAAAAATCAATATTTTAAACTGCTTCTCGGAATTACATTATTTCTTACTAAACTACCAATTTGCACTACTTATAAAATTGCAGTGTCTACTTGCTAATTTATAATTGGCTTATGGCACAACAAGAAAACTAATTGAAACCGATTAAGATATAAACATAACAAAATTACTATTTATTTTATTTTCGCTTTTTTATTATTCTAGTTTATAATTAAGTATAAATGTAACAATTTTTAATAATTTAAGAAATATTGTATTTATTTATTACCATTCATTTCTATAAAGCTTTTAATGTCAGAATCGTTCTTTATTAATTAATTAAAAGTGAGTAATTCATAATTAATGTGTAGATATAATTGAAAAATGTAATTACATTTAATAACAGTATTTAAGATTGGTTTTCCTTTGGTTATTGGAATCTGGTATTTAAGCTTAGTTCTCTGTTAATTAATTAATTGGAGCAGATTGAAGTCTTACGATAGACAATCTTAACGAAATAAGTTAGACTTTGAGATTATACCCAATGAAATTTGTAGGTAGTGTGAAAATCTGTATTTCAATTTAGTTCTCTTAGAAATTAGGAGTGATTCAATCTAGTCTAGTATCCGAGCCAGGGAACCGAGATAAAGAAGAGACAGCGTTGCAGAAGGCAATTAATTGAAGCACTTAAAACAATTTTTCACTCCTTAGTCATGCACTCGGCCGGTTCAAGACCCACTTTCAACAATTTACTTCTTTCAAGAGGCGTCCCATTACACCTACAAAACACTTTTAACCTTAAAAAAATATGATCCACAGTACACTCCAAAACATCGCAGAGATAATTTTCCATTAAAGACATAATCAATAAATAAATTTCCGATGGAAGAGTAAAGAAGGAAGTATAAGAAAAAAAAAATATGGCGAGAGCACAAAAATATTATTAACGGTTTCCCGTCGGGGGCTAAGGGTTACGTAATTTAGGGGCTTCCCCTGGGACGGGTTCCGGTCTGTATGTAATTAGGGCAGGTAAAATTCGATTCACCTGCGTGCTCTCTTACGACCGGGCTTTCTCGTCGAACCTGTTCCTACCTCCACCTCACCAATTAATTCCTTTCCTATCCCGTGTGCTTCTTCTGCTTCTTCTCCTCTTTTCCCCTGTTCGCATTCCGATGAAAATACGTTGAAAGAAATAAATGTATATAAAGAAAATCGAGGAACGGCAGGGGGTGAGAAGAGCGCAGAGTTCGACCCCGCCAAGAATTGAATTGTTTTTGTTGCCGGAACAATAAAAGTTGGAAAATCTGGTGATAAATGCGTTGTTTATTCTTTCGCCCCGGGGTCTTATCTCCTCCTGGCCCGAGCTTATTCTCTCCTCTCTTTGCAATTTTGATAGCATCGCCGTGTGTTTATGCCGGACCCCCTGACCTCCCCCTCTTCACATCACCCGCAGGATCGATGGAACGACGAAAAACATACCATGCACACACGATGCGAGATAGAAGGAAGGAAGAAGGCGCATTTATAAATTGAGGAAAATCTATTTTCAATTCGCGGAGGATGGCGCAGGAAGAGGCTGGGTTGGCCGACGAGGAGGGGAACCGGGGGGCGTTTGAGACGATGACAGCCAAAAACAATAAATTCGTGCCGGGCAAATTCCCCAAATCAGATTCAAACGACGAAATGTTATTTTCGAATCGATTACAGTTTCAATGGGGCAGAAGTAACGAAGAACACAAAAAGAAAATGCTGAAGACAGAGAGAGTCATGCAGGGAAACAGGAAAGAATAATGGAGAGGAGTAGACAAAAATCTAATTGGAACACTGTGCGATTCTTCGGATAACGAATTCGAGGACCCCGAATTTGAATCGATCTTCAAACATATATCCATTAACATACCTTTACGGATGACGCCAACTAGTTGAAAAAGGATTATAATGTAAGTATGTTAAGTTTCACGATGTATATTGACACTTGCCAAATACCTTCTTAACTGTAATATGATAATCTAGAGATTATGCTATCACTATACTACAAGTATTATATATTGTGCAAAAGTTTTAAAGAAATTATTTTACTTAGGAGGGTTTATATTTAGTTTTCCGTTATTAATATCATACACAAAGTGCGACTTGCCAAGTAACATATCAACTCTAACATGATATAACTGAACATTATTACAAATATTTCACATTGTGCAAATGTTTTAAAACAATTATTTTACTTAGAACAAGAATCTTTGTATGTATAGTTTTTTGTCATTAATAGCAAGTAAATTGTCAACTATAACGTGCTAAAAGTAAAAAGTATTGCAAAGGCATTAATGGAAATATATTACAAATTAATGATGTGTACATTTTTACAAGTCAGTTTCAGATTATTGTAAATTAGTATTAATTCATGTAAAAACTGTATAATATAAATAACTGAAATAAATTGAAATAACTGCTGACTGCAAGTATTGGAAATACTGTTTTGTTGCTAAAAGTGTTAAGAATTAAAATAGAGAAACGAATAAAAAGCATTTGGATCTAATAAATGCAAAATAAAATGCGAAAAAATGGTGCAGTGTTTTTCATCAGTTGATTACTTTAGTTAAATTAATGACCGAACGACGGTGGATAGTCGTAGTCGCAAGAGGCAAATAATAAAGCAGGATTAGTATCTTCTCGCAGACGGAAAAACTCACTAATTATCGCATTAATTGCAATTTAATTCATTTAACTACGCCCGCGTTTTTTTTTCTTTTTTCAACACCCCCTCAGAGGCGGTACACAAGGACCGTAGAACTTATTTTACATAGGAGGGAGAGTCGACTGCAATTTGCATCGGATGCATTCCATAATTTCCAAATGGGAAAAAAACGACATAGAAAGGTTGTGTTCACGTGTATGTGCAGAAATGCTCCATTTACATTTTCATTTCACAGCATTTAATTCGATATGTCAGTTGCACATTAAATTAATTAAATGTTTTGTGTATGG